>RCUC01131290.1:0-224788 GCA_003697995.1 Taxidea taxus jeffersonii
GCAGAAAAGGAGAGCATTTAGTAAAGGAAAGTGCAATAAAAAAATCTAGAAAGAGAAGTTTACACTCTATTTGGGAGGTTTTCAAATCCCTGGCTGGAATTGGGGGCTTTCTCTCATATGTAATAAAGAGTCTTTGTAGAAATCAAGGAGGTTGCCACTGCCTTCTGCACCTTGTCACCTCGTAAAAGACTGTCATTTCTCTGATGGCCTTCCTATTGCAACTTCAGCTCTACATTTCCTACGAGGTATTTTGTAATGTACATATGTAGACTATATAATATGTAATATATATCATGTTTATATATTATTAAAAATATATGTCTAGTAAAATTTTACTTTTTTATTCATAATTATCAAATTTTATAATATATTTGTGTTTTTTGGAACAGTCATGTTCTAGTAATAATTTTAATGGGTAACTCACTCTAGAAGAAATTATAAACATAAGAGAATTATGGATATAGGAAATTAAAAACATAAATACATATTTGAGTAATATATATATTTTTGTTGTAGAGAACTATGACAGGATGATCAATAAAGCATAGAGATATATTTCTCTGAAAAATTCGATGAGGGCATTCTCTTTGATGATGAAAAAAGCAACAGTGTGGGCACCTGGGTGGTTCAGTGGGTTAAGCACCCACCCTTGGTTTCTGTTCAGGTCATGATCTCAGGGTCCTGAGATCCAGCCCCAAGTCTGGCATGGAGCCTGCCTAAGATTCTCTTTCTACCTCTACTCTGCTCTCCTCTACCGGCCCCCCGCTAGCCACCCCTTTGCCAAGGCTTTCTCATTGCTTCCATTTTTTCTTCTCTTATGGAAGAAAAACAGATAAAGTATGCTTTGAGTTTTTCCCACTTAAAAAGAAAAACACAGACCTAATAGTACATCTTAATCATTCTTCTCTTAAAAAAAAAAAAAAAGTACAGTGTAAAATAGATGTTAAAATAGTGTTCATTTACTTACTTTCGAATGGATGGGTAACAAATCATTGTGGCATTTGGATTTCATTGGACAGATTTATAAAGAGATGCAATAATTTTGTTTTTAAATGTTACAATGCACTGGAAATATCACTCTTTGCAATTATTTAAATTTATGATGAGAAATTTTATAGGACCGAAGTAAAAATGTGTTACTCTGTACTTAAGTTTCAACTTTTCCGGGAGTGAATAATCAAAGAAGTTTGAAGATTACTATTATAGGTAACGTGCAAAACGAGGGGTGGTTAAGGCTGGTGCTCTCCTCACAGGGGATAGCAAAGGGTAGCTGGGGAGGGACAGTGAGGAAGCAGTGAGGAAGGGGAAATTACTGTGTGCATAGTAGAGGAAACATACCATAGAGGGGTGCTGGATGACTGAGAGACAGAGAGGCGTTTGCTGGGCTGGGCGGGACGCAAGTGGCTTGGAACAGGCACGGGACAAACAAGATGGCGGCCGTTCGACGGAAAGGTGCGGCGCCACAGAGATCTGGCCAGATTAGTGACAGTGAATTGTTTTAGAGCAACAGCTCCTGTCACCGCAGGCTTCTAGGGAGATGGGACGTGAAGTGGTGGCCACCAAGCCCCGTTGGTGAGTTGGAGTCAGTGCTGCTGGAAAGGAGTCGTCGTTTTTTCACTTGGGAGATGCCGCAAGCCCCGTTTCTGAGCCCTCACGGTTCAGTTCACGCAGAGCGTCTGTGTGTCTAACACATAGAAGTGAGAGCGCCTCCGAATTTCACACACTACTTAGGAAAAGGTGTCAGATTGGTTGCGATGAATGATGGGTTTGCCAACTGAAGAAGCCCAGGGTCCCTTGGTGATTATGATGACATCTGTGTGAATACAAACTCACTCTCCAAAGCCAGTCAATATTTGGTTAATTCAACTTAACTTCTGGCACTGCCCCTGATGCTAATAAAAACCAAATAATAATTTTTCCCAGCCTTAATTTCTGCACCTGTGAATATACCTACAGCAGTAATGTCCTTGCCTGTTTGCAAAAGTGTAGGGAAAATTGATAGGCAATTACAGGAATTAAAAATCCCTAAATTGCAAAGGATCAAATTCTATACTCTTTGTTTCCTCTGAGGGTACAATTAGGTAATCCGAAAAACAGCCATTCAAATGCATTAGGTGGCATAGGTAAAGACCATAAGTGCTGGGACTTTGTCTTGTATTTCCAGTGCCTGAACGGTGTCTGTCACATAGTAGGTACTCACTATATGTTTACAAAATGAAAGAACAAGTGACTGGAGGCATTCAGGGGCCTCCTTCAATCAGGCCCTCCTGCCTGCCGCAGCCCTATGTTTAGGTGACTGGGTTAGTAGAGTTTAAGAGCTGTGGGTTTGCTTAACGATATCCTGTTTCCACCTGCTGTTCTCCCTGACAGTTTTATTTATTTTTAAAGATTTATATATATATATATAAATGCATAAATATATATATACATATAAATATATATATATTTATTTATGTGACAGAGAGAGAGGGAGGGAGGGAGACAGCTAGAGATGGAACACAAGCAGGGGGAGTGGGAGAGGGAGAAGCAGGCTTTCTGCTGAGCAGGGAGCCCCATGTAGGGCTGGAGTCCCATGTAGGGCTTGATCCCAGGACCCTGGGGGACCCTGGGATCATACCTGAGCCCAAGGCAAGCGCTTAATGCCTGAGCCATCCAGGCGCCCTCCTGATTGTTTTATAATAGTAATAGATAACATTGCTTGAGGACCAAATATGTGCTAGGAGCTTCGAGGTGCTTTAAATAAACTACTGGTAATCCTCACAATCCTAAAGAGGTGTGCATCCTTATATTAAACATCAGAAACTCATGCTCAGAGAAGCTAAGTAACTTACTAAAAATCATATAGTTAATGTATGAAATTTGGACAGGCTAGATTATGCTGCAGTAGTAAATAACCTCCACATCTTAGTGACTTAAAACACAAAGGTTTATTTTATTTTTTTAAAGATTTTATTTATTTATTTGACAGACCGAGATCACAAGTAGGCAGAGAAGGGGGGGGGGGGAGGTTCCCTGCCAAGCAGAGAGCCCGATTCTGGGCTCCATCCCAGGACCCTGGGATCATGACCTGAGCGGAAGGCAGAGGCTGTAACCCACTGAACCACCCAGGTGCCCCACAAAGGTTTTTTTTTTTGTTTGTGTCACATGTTCACAGTGACACAAACACAGTGACAGTGAGTCAGCAGAAGGGTCCTCCTCATTGTTGTTAGGTATCCAGGCTACAGAGCAGCAACCCTCACAAATATTGCTGGACCAGAGGAAAAGACTCGCTAGAGAGTGTCACTCCAGCAATAAAAGCTTGGCCTAGAAGTGACATACATCCCCTTTTCTCACACTGTATTTGCCAAAATTGGTTATATGACTCCACCTAATCACAGGCAAGCTAGGAAGTATAACCCTATCTTAGGCCTGGAAGGCAGAGCAAGAAATTTGGGGGGCTGCGCAAATGACTATCAGACCTAGTAGTAAGTGGAAGACTTGGTTTCTGAATCCAAAAATTATCTGACTCCAAAACAAGGTTTTACAAAACCACATTGCTTTACTCACTTTGCCTAGAGTGAGGCTTATCTTTTTGAGGCAACCTGGGCTAAATCTTCCTAAGCTGAGAATAACTTCCTTCTCAGTTGTCATACTACAAATCATGATCCCTTTGGCCTGTGGCAGATGAGGGCTTGAAAGTCAGACCCTCTTGGGTAGGCAACTGTCCCCATCAATGCTATGATTTACTTGCATATCTGTAGCAGAAATATTGTCATTAACACCATAATTTTACTATTCCAGTCCCACAGCTGCCGGAGTGACCTAGCAATTGGCTAGAAGCACCCTGAATTTTAGAAGATGTATGCTGGGCCAGAAACAGGCCTTCTTCCTACAGACTTGGAAGGAGCTGATGACAAAGGCCTGCCAACATAGCTCTGACTGTAAGTTAGGATCATTCACATTTCCATCTTTGTAGGCAGCCTGTGATGTAAGTCTGGAGGCTGCCAAAAGCTAAAGCCATGAATTAGAGGAGTCAAGAGCTTTGAAATCATTCCTGGCTCTATCATCACTAGTTGTGTGACCTTGGGCAAGTAATTTAATCTCTCAGAAGTCTGAGTTTTCTCATCTGGAAAAAGAATTCCAGTTCCAACATTCAGGTTTTTAAGATGAAAACTGCCAATTTGTGCATAATGTGAATGGCTGACATCTGGACAGTACTTAATATTTTATAAAGCTTTTCTTCAGCTGCTTGCAATGCAGACATAATTATTGTGGTTTCCCCAGTGAAGAAACTCAGTATTGTAGGATCAGGTGAATTGCCCAAGGTCTCACAACTAATAATTAGCAGAAGTAGGACCCAAACCTAAGTCTTCTATATCCAAATATGATCTTTTCTGTGATCTGAGTCATTAACTAGGATAATCCACAGGATGTAAAAGAGAACATACAAGTAAAGAAAGTGGATAACAGAAAAAAAATAGTAGAGGATGTAGATTATTGAAGACTAATTTTGAATCCAAGCTTTGCCATTTACTGGTTTATAGTCCTAGAAAAGCCATTTCCTTCTTCCTTCCTTCCTATGTTTGGCAAAAGCATGTAGAGCTCAAAGTCATCTGGTACACACTGGTATAGCCACACTGCTTACTAAAATACTGAAATCCTTCTGTACTGTTTGATGAATAGCTACTCTAACTGACCCCCTCCTTTAAGATTCCAACCCACCTCCTCATGATTTAGTAACAAAAGCATCAGTATGGGGCTCAGCAGGGGGGCATTAAGGACCTGCCTCATTCCAAGGCTATGATTGGTCCCAAGCTATATTGGTTGTTAAATATTTTTAATATCACCAATGATATTAATCACCAGATTCAGTGGGCTGCTGCTGAAGATCAGATAGTATAAAACAATGAAGATGACTACCACCTATAAACCTCAAAGGCAGTGTTTTTTAAAATGTCATAGCAATGGTCTCTGAAGAAATAATTCTGTTGTACTGAAAATAACACAGAGGTTTTCACCTTGATGAAACTGATTACCTATTAGCCTATTCAAGATTCTGAGAGAGTAAAGGAATTCAGGAGTGGTGTGCAGAACTTTGAGTTTTCTAATATTTGAGAATAGAATTCCTTTTCCCCACCACAATATACTTCTCACATCCTCTTCTAATTTTGTGAATCTTGGTGTTTGACCCTGAGCTTACTGTTTTCTCTACCTTTACTTCTTTTTGTTTGGTATGTCTTTCTGTGCATGGGCTCACATGTTTCAGTTCGGAGTCAGAGGCAATCCACAACCTATGGCAGGTTTATCACAGAACAGAGGTCTTTGGAGTCTAGCTGTTCTAGAAAAACAAGAACAAGGAAAACAACACATTATCAAAAACAGTGGTCTTTAATATTTATTGAGTGCTTTTTACATGTGGTGGATTCTGCTGAATGCTGTACATATTCTAATAGTCATGGTGCTTGACTGTCCCTCCATTTCACTCCACATGATTAATCTAAGCCAAGGGGCAGCAAACTATGACCTGTGGGCCATCCATTCTTTGGTTTGTTTTTGGAAGACCTATGAGCTAAGAATATTTTTTATATTTTTATAGGGTTGAAAAAAGAATATGCTATAGAGGTTCTATGCAGCTCAAAAAGCCTAGAATTGTTTTTATTTTGCTTTTTACAGAAAAAGTGCCAGTTCATGGTAATCCCGCTTCCCTTACTAGTGGTTAGATTAAAATTAGGCATGTAATCCATTCAGACAATAAATGGTTTTTGAGGCCTAACCACTCTTTTGAATGTTGGGGATACATCAGTAAGCAAAACAGACAAATATTCCTGCCTTTGTGTATTTTACTTTGAGTTCTAGTTAATAAGATATAAGTCTATTGTTGGGTTAATGTTTTTCACATTCAAGTAGGGAATAGTGAAAAAGATATTCCTTTCTGTTTTAGATGTTTTTCTCTTTAAATGTGATACTTCTTTTTTTTTTTTAAGATCTTATTTATTTATTTGAGAAAGAGAGAGAGAACGAGCGTAAGTAGGGTGAAGGCAGATGCTTAACCAACTGAGCCATCCAGGCACCCCTAACTGTGATACTTCTTTTTTTTTTTAAGATTTTTTATTTATTAATTTGACAGACAGAGATCACAAGTAGGCAGAGAGGCAGGCAGAGAGAGAGAGAGGAAGGGAAGCAGGCCCCTCGCCGAGCAGAGAGCCCGATGTGGGGTTCGATCCTACGCCCTGGGATCACAACCCAAGCCGAAGGCAGCAGCCTTAACCCACCGAGCCACCCAGGCGCCCCTAAATGTGATACTTCTAAGGGGAGCCAGTGTAAGAGTAACAACACATCCAGGATGACAGAGGAGAAAGAAATAAATTGATTATGCTGCTGAGTTAATAAACCTTGAAATCTGTTTTACCTAAGACTTTCCAATACGTTAGGTAAGTTTGCTTTAAGTCCTTTTAAAATCCGTTTTCTGTTACTTGAATTAGTGAACAGCATATGCACACACATACATCACCTAATTTAATCCTCATAACAATCTTATAAAATATTTATCATTCTCATTTTACAGAAGAGGAATGTGAAGATCAGAGAAATTAACTAATTGCATAGTTAACAGAGTAAGTGGGAGAGGCAAGATGGTAGCTTCATCTCTTTGGACTTCTCAGCTCTCTCTAGAAATCAAGCTCTCCTTCTTACTGAATTTCCAAGGAGTGAGAATTATTAGAGGTCAAGACAGGAAGTCAAAATGGGGACAGTTTTTATGACCTGACCCTGTGTATATAACTGCATTACTGAGTTTCATCCTTTTTCTTAGACCTAGGATAATCTTTCTTGACTCCTAGTCCACAATGAAAAGGTAGAATTTTTCCATTTGTTGAGCAGTCATTGCCCTAAGACAGTTATATAATGTATATAATGTATATAAGGAACCAGGCACAAAATCTCCCAGGGAAGAGCAAATCTATTTTTTAATCTCTCTCTCTATATCTACGTATAAAATCAATCTATTTTCTCCATTTTTCCCACCACCATTTAGATTACTTTTCACCTTGTTTAACTGGTCTATGTTCAATCTACTTTGGCCTTCTAACCTAACCTTCACACTTGAACTAGAAGATAAAGGCAGTTTTTCAATATGACCTATAAAGTCTGTTCAGCTATATCTTTTCTCAAGCATCTCCTGCTTTCTCTGTTCCTGTGACACCAGCTATTATCAGCCATTAGCTTCTGCCTGGAATGATCTTTTTTTAATTCTATGCCCAATAAATACCTATTTGTCTTTTGTTCAAGTTTTACTTTTTTTATGAAAGCCTTTATTGATCTTCCTACCAGACTGACTCCTCTCATTAGCCCTCATTGGGCCATGGTACATGGTACGATCATAGTGTTCTATTAGTTTGTGTGTGATTACCTGTTTAATATATCTACTATATTTTAGGTAGAAGAGCAGTGACCACATTTATTACCATTGTAAATTAAATCCAGTGCCTGGGACACAATAGGTGCTCAATAAATATTTGTGGAATGAATGCATAAATGTATGCATGAAAAGGCACCTTGTATTTGTTTGTTGGCCCAGAGCATTACAAAGGTTCTAGAACTCAAATTGTATCAATTTGAAAACCTGCAGAAATACATGAGATCCTCAAATGGAGCAATTAAGGAAAATTTAATTTAGGAACTATTTATTTAAGTGAAATAGATTTGAGGGAAAGTAACAAGGGATGCTGAAGCATCTTGGGGCTAGCAATATTGGAGAGAAGTTGGTACCCCTAAACTGAATGGACAAGTAAAGGGAGAAGATTCATTCCAAAGAGAATAGGTGTGGGTCTAGAAGAAAGCCACAGGATAGGAACTGTGACTGTGGTAGATAAACCCAGCCAACCTGAAGAACCTCTATCATGTCCAGTGATGTCAGAATTAAAAGAAGGAAAATATCACTATCACTAACACTGTCTTCTCTCTCTTAACTTCCATTTTGTGCTCCCACTGGGTAAACCCAGCTGAAAGTCAAGAGAGTTGGAAACTAAATGATATAGTGTCTGAAGGCTACTTCCCAGGGCATAAATTTAGCCGAGTGGAAAATGGATCTGGCAGAACAAATGTAAAATATCCAGCCATTGGTCCTTGGGATAATTCCATCTCTTGCTTGTCTAAAGGAATTTCTAAGACAGCAGTAGAGGGTAGCTTGAAAAGTTTAATATAAGATAAAGGAATCACTGAAGTTAAAGTTATATAAATAATTGAAGCTACAAAAGTTTTCTTATCATGGAAATACAGTGACTTAGGTGTGGATAAATGAAAAGTGCATCAGGTTCATAGTTACACATAAGGTCAAATTATTGCTCTGCCACTACCTGCTTTGGTAGCTTGGTTTTCTTGTTTGTAGAGTGAGGATTATAGCACTCATCACATTAGAGTCATTGTTAAAATTCCAGTGTCTGGTGCGTGGTAGGTGCTCATGAAATGGTATGAGAAAGATATGAAGTTATTACCTGCTAGGCCTAGCACCACGATAGCCTCTCCCTCAGAATTTTTTTTTTTACTTATATAAAAAACAATTTCTTTCCCTCATGGGAATTACCCCTTATTAAACAACTAATAAAATATGTGATATATAGTCATACCTTTAAATACAACCAATAATTTGATGTACAAGAAGATAAAATTTCAGTAGTTAAATATGTCCAACGTAACTAAAAGGAGCTGGACTTCACTTACAAATTGGTTAATTGGAAAGGGAGTTAATGTTTAAGAAATGTTTTTGCTGATGAAAATATTACTCTAAAAAAAACCCAGTATACAAAAACATTGATTGACAAAACCAAAATATTTCTTAGTCTCAATTCTTATATGCAGTAAATGAGGTTCATATTAAATGAAAATAAAAGGTTAAACATTCATCAATATGTAAAAAGGTAATTCAGTTGCTCAAATAGTTGATACAACTTCATATTCATATTCAGATCTACTCCCAGAATCATGAATTGACTTTTTAAAAAAATAATTTATCAACTGCTACCTAAAGTTATTAACAATGACAACTAGTATCACTCTGACATATTATTTATTTCTCCTACTGCATTTATCACTGTAGTACAATATAGAACTTCCAATCTAACTTTATGGCCCTGTAATCAAGCTAATTAGTACCTTAAAAAAGGTTCTAAATATAAAGTTGGTGGTTTAAGGCTCAGTAAACAGTAACCAAACAGACATCTTCTAACAGATTTTCCTCATCAAATAGAGTAAGATAGCCAAAGGTTGTTTTCTTTCTTTTGTTCTTGCTTCATATATCTTGCTTCATAAGACATAAGGATGGTGAATGGCCTCTAGCCATTATTATGGATTTGTTTCTGTTTAAGCCAAAAACCTTTGAAAATAGGTCTTTAGTTCTGGCAGATTAAATTCTCAAAAATTCATATTTTCTTCAAAAAATTTCAATTGGTGAGCTTTTACACTCTAAGTTATGTATTTTTCACCCATGTGCTCCTGTAAACGTACCTCTCCCTCCAATTTTTCCTCTTCTCCCAAAAATCATCCACCTGTTCTAAAAGCAGAATTCCCTGGCCCCTATATTACATCACTCTCAAGACTTCAACCATTCTTCTGATCTTTTCAGAACCTGGCAGGACAGCAGAAGGTAGCAGCCATACCACCCTGAACATACCCGGTTTCGTCCCTCAGAACTCTTGTTGTCATTAGGCAAGCAAAGTCACCAAGGATGGAGTAATTAGAGACTAAGAGGACTGGGGAATAATCAAGTATCATTTGCAAGTTAAAATCCACAAGGAAGTTTCAGGTCACAAGACCTGGCAGCTCTGTGTAACTGGACCACTCCTCACCTTGCCCCTTCTGCACCCCATCTCCCACCGACATCCTTGGATCTTTAAGGAAACTTCCAGTTCTAGAGGCTAGTGCATTGTAGATCATGAGGACTGTATATAGCAATGAACTCCTGACTCTTTCAGCTGTGTGCAGTTAAACCACAGGCTATCGAAGCCAATGACAGCAGGAGCAGAACTGCTTAGTGGGTAGTTCTACTTTAAGACAATAGTTACATCATACCTCTTAGCTCAGATGCATTGTGTGAAAATGACAACTTTCCCCCGCTTAAGTGAACCCCTGTTTGCTTACTTGGTGCCAAATGGCTCACATATAAACACTGAAGGACAGATTAAAGTCCACATTGTACTTTCCTTTGCCATTGCGTGAAAGGCATTATTTTCCATGTTGATAAAATCTGGAGGGAAGAATAAGAGACAATGGACTTATGTTTTAACCACTCTCACTGTATCCCACAGAATGTCTGGGGCTTTGTTCTACTACTCTGGGTCTTAAGGCTTTGCCATTAGGAAAAGTACAGACACTTGGCTCAGTGTTTATCTTGAGGGGGTTGAACAGTGTCCTGGAAGTTCATTGGAAAGGAGTTATGATGGGGGATGAAAAAGGAGAATTAGAGCACCGAGAGGCTAAGCTGAGGTGTAGTATCTATGCCTGAAGTCCACTACATGCAGTATGATTCCTGCTCTCAAAGAGCCTGAGACATTGTGACGCAGAGGGACAGATGGCATTAGAGCATTTGTGACAGACTCAGATAAGTCCCACTTTACCCATAGAGCCTTCCCTAATGCATCTGTCCTGTGTTGATCCTTGTCTTCTCCATATTTTCTCCAAATGAGGCTAGCAATTCTTTTGTTCTCTCCTCTCTTTTCCCAGTTATACTAATACCTTGTGTTGTCTGAGTTCCTTCTTGAATTTGAAGTCATATTGGGCCAGGAATTGAGAGCTTCTTCTAGCTTTAGCTTTGCTGTATGTCCTTAAACATGCTCTTTTAAAACTTCCACATTTCTCAGCTTTCAAGAAATATCTATTTGCTGTGGTTAACAGTGCTGAGAAGCCAGGAAAATACATGTATGTGAGGGATTTTTAAGAACTTACAGTAAAATTTGTTTACATACAGTGAAATGCATATGTCTTAAGTGTACAATTTGATGAGCTTTAAAAATGTTATGCATCTGTTAACCAACACTCCAGTCAGGATATAGGATATTTCTATTACCCTAGGAAGTTTGCTAATGCCCCTTTTTTTTTATCCCATCCAGAGCTACCACTTTTCTGATTTCAGCCACTAGAGATTAGTTTTCCTGCCCTTGAGCTTGTTAGGAGCCCTTTAAAAAGTGAACAACACTGTATAAAATCTAGTATTTTTACTATTTTCCAGCTAGATGGTATATTAATTAAAAGAAAAGATTTAATCTTTTACTTAGTACTAAGCAGAGAGCATGGCAAATCCTGATTCAATTCAATATTAAGTATGTATTAGAGTGAATAAATTATAAGGACATTGACCTGGATTCTAGGAAAGCTGAATTCTAATCTGCTTTGCCTTTATACAGCTTTGTGTCCTTAGACAGGTATTTTTTTTCTTTTTAAAAAACATTTGGACCCTAACTTTTTCTTCTTTTTTTAATTTTTATTTTTTAAATATTTTATTTATTTATTTGACACATAGAGAGAAAGGTCACAAGTAGGCAGAGAGGCAGGCAGAGAGAGGGGGGGAAGCAGGCTCCCCGCTGAGCAGAGAGCCCCGATGTAGGGCTCGATCCCAGGACCCTGGGATCATGACCTGAGCCGAAGGCAGAGGATTAACCCACCGAGCCACCCAGGTGCCCTGATAAGTTTTTCTTTTATTAAACAAAGAATTAGACTAGATGATGTTGTTGTGTACCTTCCTAACTTTCAGAAGTTACTTAATAATGATAATGACTAAGATTTATTGAGTGCTTATTATATACCAGCCACTATTCTAAATACATTTATTAACACATTTATCTTCATAACAGCCCCAAAGGCATATTTTATCATCTCCCATTTTACAGATGAGGAGATGTAGAGGTTAATGAACTTTCATAAGGTCAAGTAGGCAATGCTAGGACCCAGGCAAGGATCCAGACAGTGTAGTTCTAGAGCCTGCAACTTAACCACTAAACTCTGCTGCCAATCTTTAGAGTAATAAATCAATATAGTGAATGGGTGGGAAAATGAAGAGCATGAGTGTGTGGTTAGGTCATGGAGTGGGTCACATTTCAGAAGTTTCAAAATAAACTTTTTATTATGGAAAATTCCAAACATATACAAAAATAAGGAGTTCAGCGAACCTCCATGAACTCATCACCTAGTTTCAACAACCGTAAGTATTATGCCATACTCTTTACCTCTCTTCTTTGAAACTATCAAGAAAAATTTCAAACGTATCTTCACAAGTAGACAGTATGACACTTCACCCTTAAATACTCCAGGATGCATCTAAAAAAAAGGACAGATTTTGACTGCAATGCCCTGTTACACCTAACAAAATGAAGAATAATTCCTGAATATTTGTTATTTAATACCAAGTCCACGTTCAGATTTCTGATTGCCTTAACATTTCTTTCTTGTTTTTTTTTTTTCCCAACTACAGCCAAAAAAGGGTCCACTCACTTTATTTAGTTATATGTCTTTTAAGTCTCTTTTAATCTCAAATCCTTCCTGCCCTGAAGAGGGGAGCTTTAGGTGGTTTTTTTCTGAAGGTGGGGGAGACCATGGAGATACCTTTCTACTTTTTCCTCATATGCAGAAATGGGGTGATGGAGTTTCAGGAGAATAAAGTAAAATCACCCCTCCTTCTTCCATTTCCCAGGCTTCACCCACCCTCTTACCTTATATATGACCATCCTGCTTCTGTAACTCACTTTCTTATGTAAGTTGTATAGTGTTACCAGGAAGAAGCTTGGATTTCCTTGCTCTTACCAGAAATAGAGAGTATATCACTACTGAAGGAAATTACTATTTATAGCTCTCAGCTAAACCCTTCTGTTATAATATGGTCTCAACAAGGAAATTGACACTTAAAGATATGTCTATGTTTCCTTTCTTTTGGATACAGGAAGGGGAAACAACATGGACTGTTTGCATTGCAGGGAGGGACCTTTTAAGGTCAGAACTGGCTCCAACCTGGCTGAGGCCCATGGGTCTATGATTTCTGACATTTGGAGTAGGCCTCCAAAGAACCAAGTCCTTCCTCTTCGGAGTCTAGCTTTGATATGCACACACTTTATTGATCATAGAAATACAGTCCTGGGGCGCCTGGGTGGCTCAGTGGGTTAAAGCCTCTGCATTCGGCTCAGGTCATGATCCCAGGGTTCTGGGCTCTTTGCCCAGGGTCATCGGGCTCTTTGCTCTGCATGGGGCCTGCTTCCTCCTCTCTCTCTGCCTGCCTCTCTGCCTACTTGTGATCTCTGTCTGTCAAATAAATAAATAAAATCTTTAAAAAAAAAAAAAAAAGAAATACAGTCCTAGGAAAGGCCTAGAGAATATTAAGTTAAGTGTTTTCACTTAACTTCCATAGGGCTCCATCCATAAAGACAATTTAAGTATTCTGCAAAAGTTTGGCTTGAATTTCACTTTAAAAAAAATGTGGTCAGGGATGCCTGGGTGGCTTAGTCAGTTAAGTGAAGCCTCTTGATTTTGGCTTAATTAAGTTAATGGGTCTTAATTTTGGCTCAGGCCATAATCTCAGGTCATGATCTCAGGATTGTGGGATTGAGCTCTGCACTGGGAGGGGAGCCTGCTTAAGATTCTCTCTCCTCCCTTTCTCTACTGGTCACCAACTCCTCACCCCTGTCTCTCTGTAAAAAACAAAAACAAAAACAAAAAAAACAACTCCCCCCCAAAAAAACCTTAAAGAAAAAAAAAAGGTCAGTTCTTAATTCTGGGATTTTGGTCTTCTTTTATAATGTTTCTCTTAGAATCCGGTTTTGAGTAGACCATACCAATACTAAATAGTAAATTAACTTCATTTCTTTATCAGAAATATCTGAAATAATGGAAAGACCCATTTTGGAGTTAGAGAATGCCTACATAGAGTAGGAGTTGGGTAAATCAGGGTTTTATTTTTTAGTTTGTTTGTGTATGCAGTGAAAATAACTTATTCATTAATTAAACCTGAAACAATATATATTTTATGTGGCTACACACTTCTGTATGTAAATGCATTTATCAGTGTCTGAAAGAGAACATACCTAATCCAGTATCTTTTAGCTTGGAGGAAGTAGGGATGGGCCCAGGATTGGAGAGGTGGGCAAAGAGGACTTTGTTATCTATAATGTTTGATTTGTTTTAAAGTAGAATGATTTATTTCTATTTGATGTTCTTAGATAATAACTGAAAAATAATGAGTTAAGGACTTATTAAATCATATGTGAAACAGTTTTGAAAGAAGAATAAAGAAATTGAATAATTGGCACAGATAACCTTCCCCTTGTCTTACTATAAATGCCTGACAAATCTTTCCCTTTGTGCTTCCCAATGCTCCTTATTATAATCCCTAGTTTACCTCCACTAAGCAAAACTTTCCATTGATTTCCACAAACTTTACTCATTCTGACCTTGAGAAGAACTGGAAATGGGAAAGTCAAGAGACTAATGATCTCTGTGGTGTGGGTTGTATGCTCAGGCAGGCATACTGTCAGGCCTGGAGGCAAATCCTGCTCCTGTCATTATCTACCTTTGAATCCTTAGTAAATCACTGAACTTTTTGGATTTAGTTTCTTCATCTCTTAAACAGATATAACTTCATCTACTTTGTAAATCTTGTACCGAGGTTAAGTAGTATGTTGAAAATGTCCCGCACAGTGTCTTGTACATATATATATATAGTTACATTCAATAAATATTTCTTTTACATGCCTAGGAACTGTATGGTAGGAGCTGATACTTTAAAAAAAAAAAAAAAAAAGAAGTGATCCTTGTCCTGGAGCTATGTAAATTGTTAAATGCAGTAAAGTGGTTTGAGTTCTATGATAGAGAACTCTATGAGAGAACACAAAGAAAGCAGTAATACTAATAAGAAAATAACTACAATTTAGAAATTGTTTATTCTGAGCTAAGCACCATACCAGGTTCTTTTTCTTATTCTATCTCATTTCATCCGCATAATACTTTATGGAATGAACTGTATTATCCCAGTTTTACCAGTAAGGTGATTGTAATTTATTGATGTTAACTGTCCCCCCCCCCCCCCCCCGTCATCACCACCTATCTACTTAATAACACAGTTGGGATTTGATTTCAGGTCTGCCTAACTCTAAAGCCTATGTTTTTAACTTGTGCTTGAGAGTTGAGATTAGAAGAAAGAAAATTTTATAAAGATGTTTTATTGGTTCATGTATATATCTGTCCATTCATCCTTCCTTCCACATATTTCAGAAAGGATTTAAGGTGGCTTTGAAAAAGTAACATTTGGGCTGAGTCTTGAAAGACATGTGTCAATCAGGTAGGTAGGGCCAGAAAGGGATTTCTTGATAAAGGCAATAACATGTGAGGTAACATAAAAGGATCTGTTAACAGGTAGCCTATGTGGCCCTAGTGGGTGAAGACAGAAGCTGGAGAGGTAGATTTGGCTGGATACCTTGAATGCAATATTGCAAAACTGAGAATTTATTCTGTAGGCAGTAGAGATTTAATAAGGATAGTGGGTTTCATAAGACAACACGTTTCATTAACATAGAATCACATCTCATGTTTTGGCCCCAAGTGGAGTCCCCTTGGTTGATTGTTTCTCATTCACTCACACAATTGAGGATAACATTTGGTAGTTTTCAGAAATTTAATCTACTCTGCAAGGCTGAAACTTTAATTCCATAGAGGGTTGGGGAAGGAATGTTCCTCATCTTGTAAAGGCCATTTCCAAATAGGATTTTAAAACGTGATCTGGATATTGGAAATATAGCTGGAATATGTTTTCATCTTGAGGGTTAAGATTGCTAGATTTAGCAAATAAAAATATGGGATGCTGAGTTAAATTTGAATTTTAGGTAAATAACAATACTTTTATTTTAAGAATGCAATATTCAGGGTATACTTATACTAAAAAGTTTGTTATTTATCTGAAATTCATATTTATCTGAAATCTGTTTAAAATTAAAAAACAGGGTGTTGTGTTTTTCATCAGGTGACCCTATTGAGTTGACTACTTTGTTCTGATATGTGTAAAAGTTCAGATTTATTAATCTGTAGTCACTCCTCCTAGAATCCTTTTCCCCCAAATGCTGAGTTCCTGTAGGACTCAGTGCCAGAAGAAATGTATGCTGTGTACAATGTACTGCCACTTCCCACACATGGGGACCTGAAAGAAGTTGACCCCAGGGCAGTGAGAAACAAAAGAGGAAAATCAAGCCATGGGTCCCTGTGAAGTCTTTTTTTTTAGGGCTGACCTTGGAAGTTTTGTAGCCTCCGTGTGGCCTGGCAGCCTGGCCTGAGTGGTTTAATGTTGAAATTCTTTTAAGTGATTGTGTTAGTTTCCTTTTCATAAACCTTATCTCTTCCTTGGAATGTGTTTTAGTTTGCCTGGATGGAGTTGAGCATTCTTTTGGCTCCCTGAGTCCTCACGTCGGACTCTGTTTCTGTGGGATTTTTTTCTTTGCTTATTTGCTTTAGGAAGAGGCTCACTGATAAAGGAGGGCAGCCATCTGGGGGCAGAGGATTCTCTGGTGCAGCTGCTCAAAGGGACGCTGCTTTCTCCTCAGGCTACAAGGAGTTTACTTATAATCATGGAATGTTTAAAATGTGAAGCACCTTAATATGATGTATTTCAATGGGGCATGGGAAAGGATCCCTTTGACCTTCACTCAGAGTAGTTTCACATTTTGTCTATCATATATTGCTAGTTTCCCTGAAAGATATTTTTTGATGAAAGGATTCTGCAACGTATGAAATAAGTCACAGAATTCTTTATTATAGCCCCCTCATTACAAATAAGGAATCTGAAGCCCAGAGAGGTGAAGTGACTCGCTAGAGATACTTGAGTAGCTGAAGTGGGAAACACAAGCGCAGGTCCTCCAGCTCCCAGATGGGTGCTTTTTTTCATGTGTAGTCAGTTCCGAACACCATAACATGAGGAATCTGTCATTCACACTATGCACATTTCAGGGGCCAGGAAATAAATAGTTTCTTGGCTTTCCAGTGTACATGCTTTCCCCCTGCCCTATATTGTTTTGATTGCCACTAGGGGTGCTGGAGGCTAAAAACATGAGTATCTGGGGGAGGCTAGACAGCTATCCTATTTCATCCCAATACGTATATCTAGATAGGAGTTTGTTGCCTGAGAGAAATGTTTCAGGGAGGAGAGCACAGAACAATCTGGGAACCTATAATTGGAAAGATAGATGGGTTGCTATTAGGGTCAAATTGATTCCAAGAGCAGGATGTGACCCTGGCATATATACTTCTCAATTTTTCTCTAGCTGGTCCTTTTGGTTTTTTATCATTTCTGGATGTATAAGAGATGTATGATTCCCTTTTCTCTTTTTTCCCTCTTATGGGAGCACTTGGCAGAGGTATGGTACTTCTGTTCTTGTATGGTAACCCTTGCCTTGTTGTAACCCTTTCCCTGAGGGATTCTCCACATTTCTTTATTAGATTGTTACTCAAACACTCCAGGCAACAATAGTGAATTACTAATGCCAGGAACCATAGCCCCAAATGTCCATTGTATTTCCTTATATAGATAGAAATTTACAATGACATGAGGGAATAGAATAACAAGATGATTAAAGACCGGGGATTTGGATTCAAGCAGATCAGGATTAAAGTCCCAGCTCTGACTTTACTAGCATGTGACTTTGGGCAATCTTTTTTTTTTTTTTTTTAAGATTTCATTCATTTATTTATTTGACAGACAGAGATCACAAGTAGGCAGAGAAGCAGGCAGAGAGTGGGGGAAGGTTCCCTGCCAAGCAGAGAGCCCGATGCGGGGCTCAATCCCAGGACACTGGGATCATGACCTGAGCCGAAGGCAGAGGCTTTAACCCACTGAGCCACCCAGGTGCCCCTGGGCAATCTCTTATTACCTCTCTGAGATCAGTTTCTTCAAATATTAAAAGAGCAGAGGTTGGATACTCAAAATAGCCTACATGTCATAGGATTGCTGTGAGGTTTAAATGAGAAATGTATATAAAGTGCTTTGCATAATGCCTGGCAAGTGGTAAGCACTCAATTGCCACTAGTTGTTATATTATTATTTTTAATGCCTTTATTTTTTTTTTAAACATTTTATTTGTTTGAGAGAGAGAGATAGAGAACATAAGCTGGGGGAGAGGGGCAGAGGGAAAGAGACAAGAGAGAAAGAGAGAGAAGCAGATTCCCTGCCAAGCAAGGAGCCCAACTTGAGACTCAATCGTAGGACCCTGAGATCATGACCCAAGCCGAAGGCAGATGATTAACCAACTGAACCACCCAGGTGCCCCCTTTAATACCTTTATTAATATTTTTCCACAAAAAAAAATAGCTAATTTTGGTCTCCTACATCATCACGATCTGGGGTTTGGTGTCATTCTTATCTTTATTAAAGAAAATCCCTCTCCAAATCAAAAGGCTAGTTAACCTTGTTTTTAATTGCGTTAAATTATGATTTCTTAAATTTTGGTTTGAGTTTTACCTCCTCAATGAAATCTTTCACCTTTCCATACCACTTATCTCTGTCTCCTATAATTTTCTGATTGACACGTTCTCTGTGCCAAATAATCTAGAGAGCAGTTTCTAACATTTTCTGCATAGTCTTTTTTTTCATTATTTTCCCCGTGAATGCCATAGTTGGAACCATGTATTCAATCCAATTTTCTTAGGGGAAATTTCAAACTTTTGAAACATAAAAGCAGTCAAAATAGTATAATGGGATCCATGTATCAGTTATTCAACTTGAACAATTATCAGCATTTGTCAGTCTTGTTTCACCTATCTTCCTCACTCCCTATTTAATTTTAGCCAGGGTATTTTGAAGCAAATCTCCAGACGTTATGTAATACATATATAAATAGTTCATTAAATATGTCCAGTTGATAAGGATTTTTTCTTATAATTACAATGCCATCAATAACAAAATTAATAATAATTCCTTTTATTATTTAACACCCAGTCAATATTCATATTTCTCTGATTGCCTCAGAAATATCTTTTAACAGTATCTTTCTCAGCAGGCAAACTCTCTTTGTATCTGGAGACTCCTACTGTGTTCTCACTAATGCTGGTTGATGATGCTGTTCTGCTCTCTGGGTCTCAATCTTTGGCTTTGACCTGTTCACTGACTACCCCCAACCTTATGGACTTTGCCTTTCCCATGAGACTGGACAATGGAAAGAATGAGGGGACGCATCTCTTCTGGAATTGGAAGGAGGGGAGGACATGAAGTCTGTAGAGAGAGAAACATGGAAAGAGTTGGAGATAGAAACCATGAGAGAGATAGGATCCATATAACTAAGTTAAGGAAACTGTTGAGAAATTATGTTATATTCAGACTGAGAGTAGAGAGTGTTTAGTCCATTTATAACCCCAAATGAACTTAATTTTGAGTAAGAGGTGATGTGTGATAATAGTTGGGTCAAAAAAAAAAAAAAAAACAAAACCCAAAACCCAATTCCAAAAGAACAAAACACCTAAAGGCAAGTTATTTTTCAGTAAAACTTCGGACAAAATTTAAAAAAAAAATTGTAGCATCACTTGCTGAAGCCCTTGAAGGTACCACTTAGATATGTCACAGGCCTTCTAATTTTCTCTAGCCAGCTATGGCTGCCCATTAGAATTACTAGGAGCTCTGTAAACTATTGATACTGGGTCTTACCTCTAACCCCCAGGTTCTGATTTAGTCTGGGGTAGGTTCCAGGAATCAGTATTTTTAAAAGCTTATTATATGATTCCAAATGCACCAGCATTAATGATGAATTACTATATTTATTTTATTATCTTTCACTATTTTTCTCCCAGTTTTAATATTGTAGTTTATTGGGAAGTCTTGTTCCCAATAAACTGTTCCTCTTTGAATACTCTTCCATAGATTCTGTAAACTCAGATATATTATTTATTTACTTGTTTTACTGTTTAAAAAATTTAAGCAGTTTTTTACCACATTATGCTATTGCTTTTTGTGAACTGTGTTAAGTCTCTTAAGCATCATTTTATTAAATTAGTCTTATGGGAAGATACATCCCATCTTAACTGAAAACTTGATCCAGGTGAAGCTCAGCTGGTTTTTCATTTGACCCTGGCTGTGCTGTTTTACTCACATAGTTTCACATAGACTAATTTTTATACCCAATACCATTATAAGCTTTTTGAAGGAAGATTAGGTTTGGGTGCAAATGATAAACACCCAAAATAATAGTTGCTTGAACAAGAAAAAAAATATTTCTCTCTTGTGAATAAATTGAATGGGGGTATGGCATGATTCTCCATGATGTTAGAGGCCTGGGATCCTTCTATTTTGCTTCCCTGACAAGTGAGTCTTCCATTTTTATGATTATGATACAGTCTAAGATGAAAGCAAAAGCCCTATCCATGATGTCCATATTGTAGCAACAGGAGGAGGGAGGGCAAGGAAGGGAAAAGCTCCTTCCATTTAAGGACATTTCTCAAAAGTAGAGCAGTTCACTTGGACTTACACCCAACTGGCCAAAACTTAGAACTTGGCTTCAAAGGAGGTTGGGAAACAGTGTTTATTCTGGTTGCCTTAAAGCCAGGCAAAAATTGAAGGCTCTTCACTAAGGTAGAAGAGAATAAAAGATATTGGGGATAGTCAGCAATCCCTATATAAAGAGTTATGACCAAGTCTTACACTTTTTTATATACCTGATATGCCCACTCCAGTTGCATATACAGTAGGTGCCAATAGGTAATTACCAATTGATTCCAGTTAGAAGGGATTATTCTTTATTACTTAAAAAAATTATGTATACTGTATTTTACCCACATAACTTATTGATATTGTGACCTATCTTGGGGTTTTAAGTGCCATTTTATTAAATTGTTCCCATGGAGCATTCCCATTTTAAGTTGCAAACTTAATCAAATTAATGGTGGACTTCTAGATCTTAATTTGTTTATTTGTTTTAATATTGCTCACAACTCAGTGTTACTGTTTTCTGTAAAATTCCTGTAAAAGTTTGTGTGTGTGTTTTCTTGAGGGTAGAGGTTAGTTCATAGTGTTCATCAGATTCCTTAATAAATCCACAACCCATAAAACATTAAGAATCACTGGTGTAAACTAAGAAATAACATAGTTTGATTTCCTGTTAGTAATTTTGTACTTGTTTTGCTAAATTTTTACTTGTTATTGTCATCTGTTACTGTGGTAATCTGTTCTTTTTTAATATATCATTATTTGAAAATTTTTAGGGGGGCTAAATATTCAGAGTTGTGATGCTTTAATTGCTTATTTTAAAAGTTTGGGTTTTGCTGTTGGGACGGCATCAAAATAAAAACCTTTTATACCCTGAAAGAAACCGTCAATGAAACAAAAAGACAGTCCACTGAATGGGAAAAGATATTTGCAAATGATACATCTGCTAAGGGGTTAATATCCAAAATATATAAAGAACATATACAACTCAACACCAAAAAAAAAAAAAAATACAATTAAAAAAATAGAAGACATGAACAGACATTTTTCCAAAGAAGACATACAGATAGGCAACAGGCCTATGAGAAGATGCTCAACATCACTCATCATCAGGGAAATTCAAATCAAAACCACCATGAGGGGGGCACCTGGGTGGCTCAGTGGGTTAAAGCTTCTGCTTTCAGCTCAGGTCATGATCCCAGGATCCTGGGATCGAGTCCCATGTCGGGCTCTCTGTTCAACAAGGAGCCTGCTTCCCTTCCTCTCTCTCTGCCTGCCTCTCTGCCTACTTGTGATCTCCATCTGTCAAATAAATAAATAACCTTAAAAAAAAAAAGAAACACCATGAGGTATCACCTTACATCTATCAGAATGACTAGAATCAACAAGTGTTGGTGAGGATGCGGAGAAAAAGGAACCCTCATGCACTGTTAGTGGGGATGCAAACTGGGAAAGCTATGGTGGAAAAGAGTATGGAGGTTCCTCAAACAATTAAAAATAGAATTACCATATGATTCAGTAATTCCACTATTATTTACCCCTAGAAAACAAAAACACAAATATGCAAAGTTATATGCACCCCTGTGTTTATTGCATTATTCACAATAGCCAGATCGATATGGAAGCAACCCAAGTGTCTATTCATAGATAAATGAATAAAGAAGATGTGGTATATATATCTATCTATATGTGTGCACTGGAGTATTATTTATCCACAAAAAAGAATGAAACCTTGCTATTTGCAGCAACATGGATTTGTCTCTAGAGGGTATAATGCTAAGTGAAATAAGTCAGTCAGAGAAAGACAAATGCCATTTGATTTAACTCAGGTGTGGAATTTAAGAAACAAATGAACAAAGAAAAAAAGAGACAAAAAACACATACTCTTAAATATAGAGTACAAACTGGGGCTTGCTAGGGGGCATGGTAGGAGATGGGTGAAATTGATTAAGGGGATTAAGAGTACACTTACTGTAATGAGCACTGAGCAATGCATAGAAATGTTGAATCACTGTATTGTACACCCGAAATTAATATAATACTCTATGTTAATTATACTGGAATTTCAAAAAAACAAAGATTAAAAAAATGCATTTGGGTTTTGGTCAGAGTGATGTCACCAAGATGGTGACAGAGGTTGTTCTTGACTTTGCACTCCTCACAAGAGCAACAACTGGTAACTGTTCAAGAACAAGATACCACTACGAGAATCCTAGAACATAGGGGTAAGGCTGAAGCACCCCCTGAACCACAGAGATCATGACAGATGGCAACAGATTGCCTTAGAAAGGTAAGAGAAATAGCTACATGTTGACTGCATTTCTCCTTCTCTAGGCCAGTGCAACATCATTCAGAGAGGTCTCTGTTGAGCATCTGGTTCCTTCAAGTGGGAAAAGAGAACCCAGGAGGGACCAACGTTCCATCTCTCAGCATTATGTGTTGCTTTACAGGAGCCCCTACTCTGATCTCCCACCATGAGGAGTGCAGGGGAATCTTTAGGGCTCGGTTACTGGGAATCTGAGTGTGATGGAAGAGAGTGGGTTATAACAACCAGCACATGGATCTTGGCAGACCAGTTTCATTCCTGCAGTGTCCAAGTAGTAATCCCAAGCAGTGGTTAGCTCATCTTCAGAATCCACTCAGGGGCGCTCTGTGACCAAGGAACTCAAGCAGGGTACAAATCTACCTGAGTCTGATCCTCAAATGAGTTTTGCCTATCCTAGAGCCTGGTTTGCCCATGCTCAGGAAAGGAGCTGAATCACAGCCCCAACCACTGTGGAGAGTGTCTTCTGCCCACATCTGACCAGAAGGACTGACAACTATTACTGGAAATAGTGTGGCCCAGTGGCACTCCAGCTGAGAGGTGGGCAAGCAGAGCTGGTCATCCCCAGAACAAAACCACTACCAGGCATGGAGTGTTCTTGTGCTACACTTATGAGGGGGACTAATTCATAGCAAAGGCTGAGGGTAGCTCCTAGCTACTCCCAATGGCAGAACCTATTTTGGAAATTGAGAGTAGCCTGGAGCAGCTTCTCTACCTCCCACCCAGACAAGGGAATTGAGACATAGACACACTGCTGTGAAGAGCATCTCTTGTTCCCATCTCATAGAAGGTCTGGAGACAACTGTCCAGCAGCACTTGAGCCAAGAGGTGGGAAAGCAAAGCCAGCAGTTTGCAGAACAAAACCAGTGGCGCTGTTCAGTCAGGGAACTTGGTGTTTGATCAGTTTCAGATAAGATGATAAACAAAGAGTTTTACCAGATGCAGAACTACTTCTCTGACTGCACTCAGGCAGGGAATCAAATCTGTAGCCCTGTTCCTCACAGAATACAGCCTATTCATCTGACCAGGGAAACTAATCACAGCACATGGGAAGCTGCAGCCCTACAGGCAGTGGCACTTGAACATATAGCACAGCCCGTGGCTTCCCCCATCTGTAGAGCAAAAATCAGTTGTCTCACCAGATTAGGGAATTTAGTGCACATTTTGGCTTGATTCAGATCCCCATCAACAAGTTATCAGGCTCCAGGTCTCATCTTGAAGCCCTGCTAGGGTAGGGAAGTTACCCTACCCTATCCACTTACCAGCCCCATCCACTACTAATTATAGTAGTCAGTCTCTATCATCTACTAATCCTGACCAGAGAATCCAGGCAAGTGTGGGACTCATCAAGCCAGCAGTTTTTTCAACTGTTCTCAGCCCATGGCATATCCCCCATCCCTGTCTTCAGAGCTTGAATAGTTATTTCACTTAACAGTAGACCATAATAGTGGGCTTCACCTGTCTAAGTACATTACTAGTAAACATACCCAGAAACCCAAACTGAGGTGGCTGGTTAGAACTGTCTCTGCCAAAGTAGCATCTGACTACTCAAATGTGTAAAGAACAATGTAAGGAATCAGGGATCATGAAAAATCATGTAAATATGACACACCAAATGATTTAGTAAAGTTGCAATAACTGACCCTAAAGAAATTGAGATCTATGAACTGTCAGACAAGGAATTCAGAATGAACCTTCTAGGAAGTTCAGTGAACTACAGGAAAGCACAGCCAGACAACAAAATGAAATTAGCAAAACAATGCATGAATAAAAAGAGGAGTTTGACAGGGAAATAGTAGCCATCAAAAACAAAAACAAGAAAACCCTAAAATCCTGGAGTTGAAAAATACAATAGAATTATATTCAATAGAGAGTTTCCAAAGTAGACTTGACCATGCAGAAGATTGAGTGGAGGATAGGACATTGGAAATTACCCAGAGGAGTAAAAAGAAAAAAAGAATGAAGAAAAAAAAAAGAATGAAGAAAGCCAACAGCAATTATAAGAAAGACACAGTGAAAAGCAAACAAACAAAAAAAAACCAACCCAATATTTACATTATGGGAATTCCAGAAAGAGAAGAGAAAGAATGTGGCATAAAGTATATTTAAAGCAATAATGGCTGAAAACTTTCTGAACCTGGGGAGAGAAATAGGTATCTAGATCCATGAGGTCCAAAGGACTCCAACTAGGTTGAACATGAATAGGTCTATGCCAAGACACATTATAATTAAATTGTCAAAAGTCAAAGACAAAGAATTTCTTTCTTTTCTTTTTTTTTCTTAATTTTTATTTATTTATTTGACAGAGAGAGAGAGAGATCACAAGTAGGCAGAGAGGCAGGCAGAGCGGGGTGGGGGGAAGCAGGCTCCCTGCTGAGCAGAGAGCCCCGATGTAGGGCTCGATCCCAGGACCCTGGGATCATGACCTGAGCCGAAGGCAGAGGCTTATTAACCCACTGAGCCACCCAGGCACCCTAAGACAAAGAATTTCAAGAGCAGCAAGAGAAGAGAGACATTATATACAGGGATACCTCCGCCTTAAGATTATAAGCAAATTTCTCAACAGAAACTTTTTAGGCCAGAAGAGACTGGGATGATATTTTCAAAATACTGAAAGAAAGAATAACTGTCAACCAAGAATTCTGTACCCAATGGAACTGGGTGGCTCAGTCAGTTAAGCATCTGCCTTCAGCTCAGGTCATGATCCCAAGGTCCTGGGATTGAGCCCCCCATCGGGCTCCCTGCTCAATGTAGAGCTGCTTCTCCCTCTCCCTCTGCCTGCTGCTCTGCCTACTTGTGCTCTCTCTATATATCTCTGTCAAATACATAAATAAAATCTTAAAAAAAAAAAAAGAAAAAGAAATGAAGAAGGGACAAATATTTTCCTGAACAAACAAAAGTTGAGGGAGTTCATTACTACCAGATCTGCCTCACAAGAAATGCAAGGTGAGTTTTTTGAGTGGAAGTAAAAAGAACACTAGTTGACATCATAAAAACATAAAATGTAGTGTAAAACTCATGGGTAATGATAAATATGTAGTCATGGTTAAATTCTGAAATATGGTAATGGTAGTATATAATTCACTTACAATATAATTCACTTACAACCTCTAGTTTAAGAGTTAAAAAATGAATACAGTTAAAATAACCATAACTATAGTAATCTTTATAGACAATAAAAATATGGAAATTGTAACAGCAATAACCTCAAATGTGAGAAGTAAAAGTGTAAAGTTTACAAATTCTATTGAAGTTATGTTGTTATCAGTTTAAAATAGGGTGTTATAAGTTCAAGATATTTTATATAAGCCTCTTGGTAACCACAAGAGAAAATCCTGTAGTTATTACACAAAAGAACATGATAAAGAAGTTAAAGTATATTGATACCAAAAGACATCAAAACACAAAAAAAGATAAAGAGATAAACAAGGAACAGTGGATCTACAAAACAACTAGGAAGCAATGAACAAATGGTAATAGGAGTTTCTTACCTACCAATAACTGCTTAAACAAAAATGGATAAAATTCTCCGATTAATAGACACTGAATAGCTGAATGGATACAAAACCAAAAACAAGATCTAACAATAATGCTGCTTACAAGAGACTCACTTAAGCCTTAAAAACACATAGACTGAGGGACGCCTGGGTGGCTCAGTTGGTTAAGCGGCTGCATTCGGCTCAGGTCATGATTCCAGCGTCCTGGGATTGAGTCCCACTTCGGGCTCCTTGCTCAGCAGGGAGCCTGCTTCTCCCTCTGCCTCTGCCTGCCACTCTGTCTGTCTGTGCTCGCTCCTGTGCTATCTGACAAATAAAAAAAACAAAAACAAAAACAAAACACACACACACACACACACACACACACACACACACATAGACTGAAAGTGCAGGGATTAAAAAGGACATTTCAAGTAAATGATAACCAACCAACAAACAAACCCAAAAAACCCCAAAAGCTAAAAAATAGACTTTAAGCTAAAATGGTAAAAAGACACAAGGAAGGTGATTGTATAATGATAAAGGGGTCAGCACATTAAGAACATGTAACAATTGTAAATATTTAGGTACCCAACATTGGAACACATAAATATATAAAACAAAAACTAGTAGAGATAGAAGGAGAAATAAACAGTAATACAATAATAGCTGGAGACTTTAACACCCTATTGTCAATAATGGCTTGATCATCCAGACAGAAGATCAGTAGTGGATTTGAACAACTTATAGATGAAATAGTGATGATATATAGATGAGATGACCTAACAGACACATAGAGAACATTCTATCCAACAATGTCAGAATGCACATTCTACTCAACTGCACATGGAACTTTTTCTAGAATTGACCTATTTTAAGCTCAAAAAAATCTTTGGAAATTCAAGATTGAAGTCATACCAAGTATCTTCTCTGACTTCAGTGACATGAAACCAGGAATCAATAATAAGATAAAACCTGGAAAATTCATGAACCCATGGAAATTATATAACACTCTTCTGAACAACCAGTGGATCAAATAATAAATTAAAGGGGAAATAAAGGGGTGCCTGGGTGGCTCAGTGGGTTAAAGCCTCTGCCTTCAGCTCGGGTCATGGTCTCAGGATCCTGGGATCGAGCCCCGCATTGGGCTCCTTGCTCGGCAGGGAGCCTGCTTCCTCCTTGCTCTCTGCCTGCTTCTATGCCTACTTGTGATCTCTGTCTGTCAAATAAATAAATTTTAAAAATCTTAAAAAAAAGGGGGGGAATAAAAATAGTTTTTTTTATGAGACAAATGATAATAAAAACATACCAGAAGTTGGGGGATGAACAAAAAGCAGTTGTAAGAGGGAAGATCATAGCAATAAATGCCTATGTTATGAAGCAAGGAAGATTACAAACAACCAATCTAACTCTACTTCTTAAGGAACTAGAAAAAGAAAAAAATGAGTCCAAAGTTAGCAGAAGAAAGAAAATAATTATCGGGTGCCTACGTGGTTCAGCTGGTTAAGCATCTGACTTTTGATTTCGGTTTAGGTCATGATCTCAAGGTTATGAGATCAAGCCTTGCATCAGGCTCTGCACCAAGTGAGGAGATTGCTTAAGATTCTCTCTCTTTCCCTTTCCCTTTGCACATCCCTCCTGCCCTGCTCTTGCTCTCTCTCTTGCTTAAAAAGAAAAAAAAAAAAAAATTAGAGCAGAAATAAATGAAACAGAGAACAGAAAAACAATAGAAAAAATTAACCAAACTAAGAGTTGGTTCTTTGAAAAGAAACAAAACTGGCAAATGCTTAGCGAGACTAACCAAGGAAAACAAAAGAAAGGACTCAACAAGATTAAAAATGAAAAAGGAGACATTACAACTGATACCACAGAAATTCAAATGATCATAAGAGGCTACTATGAATAATTATATGCCAAAAAGCTGGACAACCTAGAAGAAATGGAAAAATTCTGGAAACATACAACTCACCAAGACTGAATCAGGAAGTAATAGAAAATCTGGAGATCAATTACTAGTAAGGAGATTGAATCAGTACTTAAAAATCTCCCAATGAAGAAAAGCCCAGGACCAGATGACTTCACTGGTCAATTTTACCAACCATTTAAAGAACACTCTCAAACTCATTTTATGATACCAGCATTGTTCTGAAGTGAAAATAAGAAGAATGCACTATTAGAAAAGAACACTGCAGGCCAATATTGCTTGTAAAGAAATTGTAAAAATTCTCAGTAAAATACTAGCAAACCAAGTCCAGCAGCACTTTATTTATTTTATTTTTTTCAAAGATTTTATTTATTTATTTGACAGACAGAGATCACAAGTAGGCAGAGAAGCAGGCAGAGAGGGAGAGAGGAGGAAGCAGGCTCGCCACTGAGCAGAGAGCTCGATGTGGGGCTCAATCCCAGGACCGTGGGATATTGACCTGAGCCAAAGGCAGAAGCTCTAACCCACTGAGCCACCCAGACACCCCTCCAGCAGCACTTTAAAAGGATCATATACCATGATCAAATGGGATTCATCCCTGGAATGCAAAGATGGTTCAACATATGCAAATTAATCAATATGATATATCACTTTAATAGAATGAAAGAAAAGAATCATATGATCATCTCAAATCCTAGATGCAGGGAAAGAATTTGATAATATTCAATAACTATTCATGATAAAAACTCTTAACAAATTGCATCTTGACATGACAGAAGGCCATATATGAAAAATCCATAGCTAACATACTCAATGGGGAAAAGGTTGAATGCTTTTCCTTTAAGATCAAGAAGACAAAAGTGCCCATTCTCCCCACTCTTAGTCAAGATAGTTACATGGAAATCCTAGCTATAGCAATTAGGCAAGTAAGAGAAAAATAAAAGGGATCAGAATTAGAAAGGAAGGGGTGCCTTGCTAGCTCAGGGAGTACAGATTGTGACTCTTGATCTTGGGGTCATAAGTTTAAGCTCCCCCATTGGGCATAGAGCTTTATCTACCTAAAAGTAACTGTATGTCTCTGTGTCAATCACATAGTGTGTCTATTTCCTTCATTTCACAACTTTATATTTTCTCCAGTTAATGCATGCTTTTTTTGGGTGGGGGAAGGGTTTGGTTATTTTTCTACCTACTTGTCTTGAATTCATCCCAATATATATTCATTTATCATCCAAATTTATTTGTGAATTCTTAGAAATTCAATATGAGATTAAGAATCTGTTTCTTGAGCTTTTCCTCCTAGATCTAATCTAGATTTGATTGCTCTCTAACACTGCTGCACAACTGTCTTCCCAGGACTTCCTGTGTTGATTCTCTTATTTCTTGGATCCCATGTGTTCCTTTTTTTTTTTTTCTGATTTCCCTTTGGTTTTGCTGGATTACATCCTCTAGTAGCCTGAGAGAGTATGTACAAAGTAAAATTTTGAAAAAAAAATGTATGTCAGGAAATATATCCTAGGCTTATATTCAGTTATAGAATTCTAGATTTGAAATAATTTCTCTCAAAATTTGAAGTACTAATTTACATTTTTCAAATTTTTAGTTTTGAATTAGGACATTGGAAGAGGTTTTTCCCTCTTTTTTCTCTCCAGTTCTGTTTCCTAGGATCTTTCTTCATATCAGATCTTTGCTCTTCTGCTGACCTCCGTGCTAATTCAGAGCACAGCTGAAAGGAACAGGGATCGTGGCCTGGCATCCAATAAATGCTTATTTAATAAGTTGTAACTACTATTTTTATATTTATTTCAACAAAATTTCCCCTAGAGGCCTTAATCAGCTTCCTCTGGAATTTCACAATCCTTAATCTGCACCACTTCTTTTGGCACTTAATAATTCACTGTTTGGATTCACTTGTTTGAATTCTTTTGGCACTTAATTTTTCACTGTTTGGATTCACTTGTTTGGATACCAAATTATTTTGCATGAATTGTTTGTATATTTCTACCTGTTGTAAGCTCTTTGAGGATGGAGACCACAATGAATGCTTCTAGCTGCTTCTCTAGTTATGGTGCTCAGCCCAGTGTTGGGTGGAAGGTGTGCTCACCAGTTGACTGGGCAGTAGCTCATTTTAGGGCTTAGGTGATGCTTGTCTGCTTTGAATTTTCAAAGACATTAGATAGTAGCATTTCTGTATTTTGTTACCCTAAATGGTATCAGAGAATTTGCTATTTTTACCATTTTAGTAAATAGCCCTGGATTTTAGGAATTTTTAGGATTATATCTGACAAAATCCACACAGAAATGAATACGCTGCAAGAAAATGTAAAAATTGTGGTTCTTTTTTTTTTTTTTTCAAAGATTTTGTTTATTTATTTGAGAGACAGAGATCACAAGTGGGCAGAGAGGCAGGCAGAGAAAGAGGAGGAAAGGAAGCAGGCTTCCTGCTGAGCAGAGAGCCCTATGCAGGGCTTGATCCCAGGACCCTGGGATCATGACCTGAGCCGAAAGCAGAGGCTTTAACCCCCTGAGCCACCCAGGCGCCCCAAAATTGTGGTTCTTGACCTCTCTTTCACCTCTAGAGACTCTAAGAAGACAGGAAATAGTTTATGATTTTTCACGTTTATGAATGAGTAAAATTTTCTCATCCATTTTGTTCTTTTGGGCCTATTTGGTTTATGTAATTATATAACAGCCTGAAACTACAAGGGTTGTTTTGTTTTGTTTTGTTTTGTTTTTTCTCTTCTTTCTCTCTTTCTTCCTTCACCTCTTCCATTTTCACATTGCCTTTGGGCACTCTTAGAAAATCTGTTTTGGGGTTCCTGGTGGCTCAGTCCATTAAGGGTCTGCCTTCAGCTTGGGTCACGATCCCAAGGTCCTGGGATCAAGCCCTGTGTCAGGCTCTTTACTCAGTGGAGAGCCTGCTTCTCCCTCTCCCTCTAACCCCTCCCCTCCACTACCCCCCACCCCCACCCCTGGCTTGTGCTCTCTCACTTGCTCTTACTCTATCTCAAATAAATAAAATCTTTTAAAAAAAATCTGTTTTTTCAAGTTCCTTCTACTTTCCCAAGAAAGTACTCCATGTTTGTCTGTTAGCTGTAAGGTGGTATATTGCCCTTATTCCTTCCTGTTTCAGACTAGTTTCGTGGTATTTTCATTCCTGAAAGGTGGCCAAAAATTACTGTGCTGAAATGATCATTTGTGAATGGAGTAACTCTCAGGAGCATTAATTAATATCCTGTTCTCACTGTATTTTTTATTAACTGTTAGAGTTATTCTACTACCAGGCCCTGACTTGGTGCCCGGTGCTAACAACTGTCTTTAAAGGCTTATGAATAGAGTCATAAACACTATTTGCATTAGTAGCAACATGCACTTTGAGTATTTCCCCCACTCCCTCTCCCTCCTGCTTATTGTCACATGCACAGGCATTTTGTAATAACTGCATAGTTATTCTGCACTTTTCCCTGTTTTTTTGGTTCACATGTGCAAAAATAAATAAAGTTGTTTAATCTTTATTTTTCATAATCAAGTTACTCTTGTGTCCTGGCCTCCTCTCAAATAACATGAATCTTCGCAGATTATACACTTTCAGGTTTTTTCCCTTCTTTTTAACTAAGGCCAAAAATAATAAACCTTGGTTATGATGCAAGCAACCAGAAAGCTAAACCATCACTTTAGCAGAAGTTTAACTGCAGCATGGCCCTGTCATAGACAGAACAAAACCACAGAACACTCTAGTTCAGTAACAAACTTGATATTCACTTCCTGGGTGGCCGAGGGTATTAAGTCTCAACTTCACATCAAAGAAATGTGAAAATAAAAGTTGGAAAGGCAACTCATCTTTGTTTTTCCTGTTTTTGTTATGAGGGCAGCTGGGTAGTTGAAAAAAAGATTATTCTTCCTGTTTCAAGATTTAAACCCTATCATGTTGTAATGTTTATTAGATGAGAAATCTAGAAAAGAAGCAATATGGTACAAGGGTTGATTTGTTGGTGACTGGCTTTCCACTAAAACTATATGGTAATATGCAGTGATATCATTCAGATAGTTTTCAAGTTTATCTTTAGGACAAGGCTTGAATTCAATTCAAGCAGATGGATGAATATTCATTCATTCAACATGGCAGACACTCTGTTAAATGATGAAGTCAAAGACTGTAGCTGAAAGAGTCTGTCTATAAAAGACATGTGGCCAAGAACTGTAAAATACTTGTGGGTGTTTTATCGTCATGTGGGAATAAGGGACACTCAAGGAAGATTGTTGATTATGTGCTTAGTTTTTTTCCTCAGCCTCATTTTACATATGCTGTTTAGCTATGCATTTTATAGTCTCTGGACCTGAGAATGCTTTTTATGTATTTGTAACACCGCTGACAAGAAGTACTGGCACGCCTGGCAAATCCTATAGAAATAGTTTTGAGTTAATGCTTAAATGCACTGGATTTGGAAGTAGGCAGAGCTATGCTATTTCTTTGCAGTAGGAACTTGAGCAAGCTCTCTATGAATCTCAGTTTTTTTATCTGTAAAATTTGGATAATAGTGGTACCAGCATAATATTATTAGTGTGAGAATTAAATGAAATAATGCATGCCAATTTAGTTTAGTGCCTGGAGCAGAGTAAGCACTTAATAAATGTTAATAAATGTTAGCTTTTATTGTCCGATCACATTTATTCTCTTATGACTCTCTTAGCAAAGGAATATCATGCTAGCCTCCATAAGGGAGGCTTATTTCTTCCAACTTCTCTGAACATTTTTTTCTTGCTCAGAATAAAGAATTTAGAATATATTGTTGTTAACCATTAGTTTGATGTTATACTGATAGAAGATAACACACATTCTGTTGGCTGGCTTGGGTAACCTCTTCCTTAGACACTGCTAGAGAAATGACTCATGTTTCACTTTTTATGTCCTTTTAATAAGTGTTATAAGGGTTTTATTTAAATCTCTTTATTATAGCAGTGTGTTATTTACACTAAGCCCAGTTTACAGCAAAAGGTAGTTCCCAATTGCTACAGGAAAGAAAATTAACCAGTGGGTACTAATCTCTTTCTTAACATGATAGCTTCTGCCTCTAACCAAAGAAGGCTGAAGGCTGGGCTCATACCTCACCATAATAAGAGTAAGAACTGAGTCTAGAGTATCAGTAACTATTGCACTTGTCATGATGGGCTTTTGTAAACGAGAAAGGATTGATGGAGTGAAAGACAGAATTCAAGTAGGAAAACCTAGAGCATTTTCTTCTGGGTCTAATACCTTTTCCATATGCCAACATTTGTAGACCTTATATGTATACAAGATAGGAACAAGGAAATTCCATTTTTCATTTTGTTTTGTTAGTGCTTTTTAACTACTAAAGACTCTTTCCCATGAGAATGACATGTCCCTGAAATAAATTTTAGTTCATCAAATCAAACCTTCTCTTCAGAAGTTACCTGATGGCTCTTCTTGGTTTGAATAGTCAGTGGCAAAAAGCCCTTGTAATTGCTTTGCCAGTGTTTTCTCCATTCTGGAACTATTTGAGTGAATATAACACTTCATTTTTCTTCAGAAATCAAAAGTTTCTCATTAAAATCTTTACTTGAAGTTTACATATAGTTTGATAAATTTTCTGAGTTCAGTATGAAACTAATAGTCCATTAAGAATAAGAGATGACTAATGTGTTTTTACTGACCTTGGGCGGTAAGTGACTTTAAAACACCATGTAGCACATTCAGAATCACCAGGCATGACTGTCCAGTGCTCCACCTAACATAGCTTCTCATTTGTTCTCTTACTAAATCTCTTAGAATCTCCAGGGGAAGAAAATGTGTCAGAGTGTCCTTTACTAGTCTATTCTAGCATCTTATAATCCATGGACTATTTAAAAAGAAAAGCAGGTAGCACTCTTCTAAATGTGAATGTATGCTTTGATATTTGCTCAGGTTGAAGCCTTTTCATATTTGTTTTTTCTTTTTTAAAGATTTTGTTTACTTGTTAGAGAGAGAGTGTCTGAGAAAGAGAGAGAGAGAGAGAGAGAGAGAGAGCGAGCGAGCGAGCAGGACCAGGGAGGGGCAAAGGGAGAGGGAGAGGGAGAAGCAGATTTGCTGTTGAGCAGAGAGCCCAATGTGGGGCTTGATCCCAGGACTCTGGGATCATGACCTGAGCCAAAGGGAGACAGACTCACTTAACTGACTGAGCCACCAGACACCCCACCTTTTCATATTCTGTTGGCTATCTTATTCATGTGCTAGTTTTTAATCATGTTGCAGATAGCCGATGCTGCTTATGATGTCATCGTACACACAGAAGTTGTACCCAAAGAAGTTATGCCCCACATCACATAGCAATGATTTGAAATCTCTTTGAGTATAAGGACCATTTTTAAAAAAAGGATTTTGTTTTTTAAGCAATCTCTATACCCATTGTGGAGCTTGAACTTGCAACCCTGAGATCAAGAGTCATGTGCTCTACCAACTGAGCCAGGCAGGCACCCCAAGGACCATTTTTTTTTTTAAAGATTTTATTTATTCCAAGGACCATTTTTGAATGTCAAAATGTCATGTCACTCCTTTCCCTGCTGGACACATGCATAAACACATACATAATATTGGTTTCACTTTTATTCTATGTTATTTAAGAAAATCCATAGTAGAAAACAGTTATTGTGACTGTTGTAAAGCCTTTTTGTGAATATTTTATTATTTTATTAACTACAATAGCATCTTAATACATCTGAAAAGTAGTAATGCATATGTGAGAGAAATTTTTTTCTATCTAGAAAATGAAGAAATGTGTCCTGTTTATCACTCTAAGTCATTTAGTTAGAATATTGGTGGTATTTTGCCCATAAAAATCCATCATTTATTATGCATATTTTTAGAATTAAAAGTAAAAATGACTAAGATTGGTATGCATTTAATTTTTTTTTTTTTGCTCTTCTTGTCTGTAGCCACAAGAAGGGTCCTGCTAGAACAAAGTAATCACCCAAGATGATAAAGCATAGTAAATTTGGATGCTTCATAACAATTCTGAGCCTTAGCCCATGCTGCATATGATTATATCTGAAAATGTATGCAAATTAACAGCAAATTTTTTTTTTCTTTCTGCAGACATCTTTATTTTCTGGTTCATGGGTCTTATTTAACTTAAAAGAAAAAAAATATCATCTATAGCATATATCATTTCATGGAGAAAGAGCTAAAAGTAAAACAGTCCATTTACAAAAAGTATTTGTGTCTACCATGTGACTGGTAAGAAATCATTGGTTTCTTTCAACTGTTTACCACATATTATCTATTGGCTTTTGGTGAGTGATGAATGCCAGTTTCTATGGATGCAGACAAGAAATTTTATATTGCTGAACTGCATTTAGACTTAGAAGGTTGACCCAGGTTCTATAGAAATAGGTTGCTCTTTGATAGGTATTTTCCTTTGGCTAATCATCAAAGCACTGTTGTTTCCAATCATTTTTGTATTTATAAAGGATAAGCTGATTTGTATCTTTTGGGGACTGGTGAATATTTTTCTGCCCATATGAAGAGCTGATCAAATAGTTACACATATGGTTCAGTGTCTCTGTTATATTATGGGGAATAGGAATGTGATATTAGTGCTTTGGAAATTGATATGCTAAAGGTACCAAAATATTGCTTATCTTGATATGGTACTAACAGAGAGAGACAATTCACCTTTCACACCCTAGGAGGCCTGATTATTTCAGCATAAGGGATGCCTACATGGAGATTTCATTTTGGAAATAGGATATAGGCACAAGATATAGGTCAGCTAGCTTACTCCATAGAATATATACTTTGGGCTGATATTTCTGGTTATCATAAAAGTCAAACTGGGATATGTATTCATCATTCAAATAAAAAACAAGTCTTTAAAGGACTGTTTCCCTTGCTGTAGAAACTTTCCATGTATTTCTGATGTTAGCAGTGTTTTATTGGGGAAGATTGATATTACAACTGTCTACTATGAACTTTAATATAAAGTATGTCAAACTATTTTCATCAATCATGAAACACAGGCCTTTCATTGGCATTTACTGTATTCAAGGCATTGCAGTTGACGATGAATATACAATTATCTGTGGTATGATGGAACGTGGAGTTTAAATAATGGGCTCTTTTTCATCCTCCTAGTTTAGCTGTCAGTTATACCCCATTTGGCAGTTACAGCTTGGTCACTTATTACTGTGGTGTTGTAAACAGCACATGCCAAATTTGTAGCTTCTAACTTCAAAAGGTTCCATATGGAGCAAGATAGAGACTATTCAAGAAGAAGATGCCAACAGAATAAACAAGTTTTCAGCCTGTTTCTACCCTGGGTAAAAGATCCTTTGAATTGACAGAGGAATGGAGTCAGAAAGAGGAAAATTAGACATAGCACAGTAGACTTTGCTGTGCTCTCAGCATCCCGGGGGGTTGAGGCTGGTAACACTTCTCTCTCGATTCTCAGGCATTCAAGAGTAGAGGAGACATGTGCTCTACTTTCCCTTTCTGAAACTTCAGAGGTGGCAGTCTCACTGCTGTGTCTTGTGCTATCTTTGTACAGGGGAGTGGGGGTAGAGACAGTGGCCTTGATATGTGCCAAATGGCTACTGTAGTATGGTCAATATAGAAGTTAAGAAGAAAGAGGTTGTCTTGGTCTGGGTTTATTGAGGAAAGTTTAAGTGTTTTCTTGCCTTAGCAAGTTCATGTGGGGAACACAATATTATGTTGGCTGGTTAGAATTAATAAAATCTTGGGGCACCTGGGTGGCTCAGTGGGTTATGCCTCTGCCTTTGGCTCAGGTCATGGTCTCAGGGTCCTGGGATCGAGCCCCACGTCCTGGGATCGAGCCTGCTTCCCCCTCTCCCTCTACCTGCCTCTCTGCCTACTTGTGATCTCTCTCTCTCTCTGTCAAATAAATAAATAAATTCTTTAAAAAAATTAATAAAATCTTAATTAGTCTCAGAATATGAGCTGTAATAATCTTGGCTTCTCCCTTTTTAGGCTACATAGATAGTAAAATATCTATTTCTTATTGACTAGAGATAGAGCAAACAAACTTTTTTCTTCACCCTTTGGGTACTCTTTATTTCTTGAATGATTAAGCTGCTCCAGATCTGATGGTTAGTAGTTTTCTTTTTTCTTCCTCCTTCCAAAAATTTCGAGGTAACAGGAGTCCTGCTCAAGTTCTCCCTATGTAATATGCAATATAGAAGAGCAACCATAGCCTCTAATAGAACAAATTCTAGACATTCCATCTTGGAAATAAGCCTGAATCCAAATAATCACTTAGACCATAGGGCACACATATGCCTTGTGGGCCTTTGTTCCTCCCATAAGTTAAATTTTTTCCAGATGTTCTTTGGTCTCAAAAAAAACCAAACCAAAACAAAACAAAAAAACAAACACAGAGCAATCACAGAAAAGGTAGTACTACCATAAATTTTGCCTATCCCAGAAAATCTCCAGGTAAGATCCTCCTTATATCCAATTTCCATTCTAAGAGTGAAGTAATGAACTAAATTATAGCAAGCCAATATAACTCCTTCCTTACTTTTTATCCCATGCAGGTTGACTTCACGTGACTCAGAAAAACAGTAAAAATATTGCCATAACCATGAATTGTACCATGTGTACTAGAAATACTGACTATAATGTTTACAAAAGCCCTTGAGAGATGTTGCATAGATTTAGTTATAGATCGCTTATATTAAACTTAAGTCCTTCAACAACTATCAGTTATTTAGTGGATTTGGAGGATAATACGGAGTTGCATAATATAAAATCTGAATATGGAATTTACATTATAAAATGATAATTACATCTGGCCCTTTTGTCTTTTTTATAAGAAATGGCATTTTCTGGCAGTTCTATTCCTAGCAGGTGGAGGTGTGACCTTTAACCTTAAGCAAGCAATTATATAACTACTTAATAGTAATCACTTTGCCATCTGCAGTCCACACTAAATTAAAAGACACCTGATCCTCAGTTTTGGCATGTAGCCCAAGCTCTGCCTTTCTTTTCCTAGTTCAGTAATGAGTGATCATTTGTACCTTGGCGATTCCTACTGTCATTTTGATGGATGGAAAAATAGAACACTAAGTGTAGCCCCATTTACTCTGAACTGATCAGCTCCACCCAGCTTTGTTTCCATCCTACAGAGCTCAGTTCTAAGATAATCCAGTCTTTCATGTTTCTTCATCCCATTTTGGTCCAGTAAATAGATAGACCATTTGCATTAAATTTTCATAGTGAAGTTTTCTAGTCTTGAGTAAAATTCCTTTGGGTTCTAGAGGGAAAGGGCAAAAAGCTTTTTGTGCATGTAGATTGCTTTCCCTATCTCCATGGAGAGATGAAGTTATCCCTTAATGGGTGTTAAAATAATGTAAGAGTTCCACCCAGACCTGGATATGAGGAAAGCATTTGCTTTTTGTTCCACCATGTAGCAGGCTTTTAGCAGAGTAAAAAGAAATCAATCACATTTACTGACAGTCTAAACACCTTTTTAATGTATTGTTCATTGCTGGTGCCGAAGAGTGAGGGAGGCAGAATGGAGATGCTGGCAATCATAACCCACCCCCTTCCGCCTTTTTTTTTTTTTCTCAGTTCCACAGATGTTTTGGCCTGAAAGTCTCCACTTTAAGGCTTTTAAAAAATGCCCTCTGTCGGGGCGCCTGGGTGGCTCAGTGGGTTGAGGCCTTTGCCTTCAGCTTGGGTCATGAACCCAGACTCCTGGGATTGAGCCCCGAGTTGGGCTCTCTGCTTGGGGGGAGCCTGTTTCCCCCTCTCTCTTTGCCTGCCTCTCTGCCTACTTGTGATCTCTGTCTGTCAAATAAATAAATAAAACTCTTTAAAAATAATACCCTCTGTCATATTGTTATAATAGTTATACATGAAGTATTTGAAATCCACCTTTTCCCCCCTGGTCTTCTAAGTGTCTGGTTTACTTTCTTTCCTCTTCATATTCTGCTTTTTTATATAATTCTTCTCAGTTCTCCATATCATGCCACATCTTTCCATACCAATGCATCTACTTTGCTGGATTTAAATGACTTGAACTTGTTGCCAATGTTACAATCAACCCTCGGGTACTTGGGCTGCCATATGTGCCTTGTGGGGTATCCTATACTCTTCAGTATAAAGTGAAGGGTGGGAGGCATGGAGGCTGTGACTTGCTATTTCTGGCAACTCAGCCTTATGAACTGTATTCATGGGAATTTAAGAACCTGCTCTCTGGAGGTCACCCTGGCCTAACTACATATGTTGGAAATGAGCTGTTAATGCAGAAACATTCTTAATTAATGATGCAGAGTGACTCGGCAGCCAGCCGAAATATGATCATGGAAACATTTGTAAAGGTTGTATGACCTACAAAATAAATTTCCCAAATATTTAAAAAAAAACTTACAAGAATGGGGTTCATTTGTACTTCATGAGCATCATGAGAGGGTGTTCATGCTTTTGTGTGACATGTGCCTCCCTCAAACCTTGCTATGACCTTGGCACATTACCTGTCTGACATGAAGAAAGAAAAGAAAAAAAAAAGTGTAAGTCTTAGGTGTGCATGAAATGCACATGTATATACTCTAATTTATCAGTCATATATATTATATATATTTTATATATGGTATATACTTTATATGTGTATATACTATATGTACTATCAATATGTGCTATTATGCTATATAATATATACTATGATATATAGGTATATAAACACTATATATGTATAATATACTACTCTAAATATACTGTGTATTAACACATACATACATATTTACTATATATAAGCATATAGTATAATATATGTTATATATATATACACATACACACACGTGTATGATAATTTCCTTCTTCTAGGTGGCTCTAGGGAAATGACTGTTTCTTTCCAGGTCAGCCTTGAATGTAACGGTAGTAGATGGTCACTAATGGGGTGATTAACTTGGGCAAGCCTATAAAGATTTCCCTCAGACCCATCATGGACCTCAAATCCTATCAGTTGGATTTTATTCCTTTAAATTCCGAAGACCTTTCAGCATGACATTCTTAAGTACCAATAAGATTTAAATGTTCCTGGGAACACTTATCAGCTATAACCTGCTTGAAAGGATAAGGGAAAGGGAGAAAGGGTGTCAGGTGGCAATTAGATAATAGCAAAGTCCTGGCAAAAAGAGTTCAGATAGATACCTGGATTGAGTAGTGGGACCACGGAGGGTAAGGGATGGGCTCACAGATAGAAGAGATGGAAAGGAAGTATCAGAGAAAAGGTCACCTACTTAGTTTTGCAGAAGTCTGGCTCAACCCCACTTTTGTGTGTAGTGGGTGTTCACCCTGTCAAACATGTATTTGGATGGTCTCTGAAGGGGAGGTAGAGTAATAACTTTTCTCTCCAAGCTAACAGCCAGAACCTTTACACACCCAAATAAACAGCCTTCCATGCCAAACATCACATTAGTTTATAGGTAGATGTCAGTGGTAGAGCTAAAACATTGCTTTAAAAGATTTCCTGTTGGCGGGGTCTGACAGAGGAGCTGGAGGACAGTTTTGCTTCGCTGGGCCGACAAATGCTCCTCAATGTTTTCCCCAGTGATTCTGTTGAAGTTGTAATTCATCACATACAAGCAATTTAATGTGTTTCCTTGAAAGTAAAGTGTCTGGGACAAGGCTCAAGAAAGTAAAAACTTTCCCTTATCTGTTGGGTTTGATGGTGATTGGATTAGTAACAAAATCAAGTACTTCTTTAAGTTGGCCTCGTTTTCTGCCTTTTATGATGATCTAGTTTCTTTTGTTAGCAAAGTCTGACAATTATTACCTTTCCCTCAGCATTATTAATGAATACCAGACTAATTCTTTCTCTTGGTCAGTCTTATCCTGCACTTACTTTCCAGTGCTGTATGTTGTCCCTGTGGTTTCCAGGTTCCAGACTTAGTGTATCCCACACCCTCCCTTTTTAAAAAATGTCTTACTGGCATAACATACTGACCAGCCCAGAAGGGTAAGTGTCAAAAAGTAATGAAGATAATAGTAAGTGCCTATTATCGGTCAAGTATTGTGTAGACTTATTTACAAACTTTATTTCATTTAATCATCAAAGCAACGTTGTAAGATAGATGCTATTATAACAATTTTTTGTATGTGTGTAAATTAAGCCAAGATAGATTAAGTAATTCTCACCTTTATACAGGGAGGAGCTGAGATTTTAACCTAGGTATTTCTTGAATCTAAAGTCAGTTTTGGTTTATGATCTTGGCTCCATTCATTGGCCACCTATTGTTAATGTCTAACATTTCCATTATCTCATGTGTAAGCATATATAGAAATACACACACTTTTCATGTGCCTAATACTGAAATATTTTCATGTGGTTTATAATAAAAATGCACAAAACAAGACAGCTAAAATAATTGAAAATATGTATAGCAGTGGTTTTCAAATGACAATCATTGGCATCTAGGGCCACCTGTGTGTAGAGGATTTTTGAGGGAGGCTTTGTTGGGAGGGCTCTGAGCTCTGTTCTCAACAGCTGTACTTTTATCTATTTTATGTATCAATATTCTAAGTACTAATTTTTTTAAACCAAAAATTCCAGTGCTTTAAAAACAAAAAACTTTTCTAAGTCCTGATGTGTTATAATGTTGGAGAGATTTATGTTAGGAATTTGGGATGTCAAAGTTAGAGCCACAAGTTTCACTGAACTTTCTGGCAATTTCTGAGGAAAGAAGGAATCTTGTTTATTTATAGAGTCCCCATTATCTTACTTAGAAAGGAAAGGAAAGGAGGAAGGGAGGGAGGGCAGTATGGCAAGGCAAATTTTTTGGTCATTATTTGCAGGAGGAATTTATAAGGTTATTTCTTCTATGAGGGGCATGATGGACAGTGATGTTTTGATCATGATTTTATGTAAGATGTTCTTGTGATGGATTTTTCTTTTGACAATCTTTGATGAAGCCTAAAAGCATAATGTTAATAGAAGAGCATTCTTGGGGGAGGGCAACAAAATAAGGTGTATGAAATGATATACTCACCTGCTTAGTCTGCCTCATAGAGTTGTTGCTGAAGCTTAAAGAGCTAACTTGTGTGAAAATGTTTGGAAACCTGTCAGAATTATCTAACTTTTAGATGTTACATCATTCATTAAATCATCCATATTATTGAGCTCCTACCCTGTGCCTGGTATTGTTCTAGGTTCTGAGGATGCTCATTACCAATCACTATGGGTTAGATTTTAGTTGTTTACCCATATCTTTTGCAAATTATGTATTTAGTTATCTCGTACCTTGAAAGATAAGTTGGTTATTACACAAATAAATTGAGTGGGGCTTGATCAGTGATTCCTGGGCTGCTCTCAAAACATGGAATCCTTGAGTCTTCAAGTTGGAAGGGTTTATAGAGATTAGTTTTCTGGCTCATCCTGCCAATATAAAAATTCCTCTCATAGAATTCCTGAGGAAGGGCATCAGAAACTCCTTAGGTATCTAATTTGCCGACAGTTATTAGACAACTTTGGATTTTAGAAAATTTCTTCTTTGTGTTGAATAACCTGGAAGATTGAAGAACAATGGAAGAGAGGGGTATTAGAAAATCCTCTATGTTCTTATGTTGAGCACTTTGTCTTTTTAACTTCTGCTCATTGACCCTAGTTCTGCTATCAGAACCATGAGGGAAAGTATCTTGCCACCTTTTCACTTGATAGCCTTTGAATTTAAAGATGTCTGTAATGTCATCCCTGAAATGGTTTCTTTAATAGGCTAAAGATTTCCAGTTCTAACATTTTTCATTTAAGATAATTTTCAGACATCATCTTGGTTATCTTTGTCTGATACATTGTTTTGACAGTGTCCCTTTTACAATACAGCATGCAGAAATAAACACAAGTGTCCCAGATGTGGCCTGCCTAATGCAATGAACTCCATTCTGGAGAATTTATTTTTTGTTTTCATTTTCTTTCTTTTTTTTTTTCAAGGCTTCAGATCAACTTATAATTGAAATATGTGTTTGTGAGTGAACTCTGATCATATGCTGCCTCTCAAATTGTTAACAATGTTATTGTACAAACTTGTTATACCTAAAGATGATATATCACATGAAAAATGCTCAGATGAGGTAATAGGTATAGGCTCTCTTTAACTTACAAAACACTAAACAAATATGAGATATTGTAACTACAGTCACCATACTATTGACATGTTGGCTAACTAAACATAATAATTAAAAAAAAAGGAAAAAAAAATGCCTGTTCTGAAATCATTGTTGAAATACCCTTGCATCAATAGAACTTATTTATGTCATTTTACTTAGGCAGTTCCTTTCATTTAATCAAATGTTAAATTAACCAAATGTTCTTGACCTTTTTTCTTTTTCTTGGAATAAATTAATTGGGCCTACTTTTTCTGTAATTTAATTAAAAAGTAGTTATTGAACACTAATCAATGTACTGCTAAAGCAGTTCAGTGGATAAGAAGAGATAGGATATCAGTCATCAAGGAGTCTTATGGAAGCAGGGTGGCCTTCAGTAAGACTATAAATTTGTCTTTGCTGCTTTCATTAAAATATTCTTACCAAAAGGTGCTGATATATGGGAAGAAGAGAAAGAACTCCAGTCTGGGAGGTTGGAGAAGTGGTGGATAGGTATATGTAGCAAATTTGTCATCTTAAGTGCTTAAATATTTGCATTGAAGTGACAGGGGGGACTTTTGGAAAACTATCCATTTCTAGAAGTGATGGCAGAAACAGAAGCAAGGTAGGGAGAGCTTGACTCAGGATACATGGTCTGGAGGATTGGAAGGGAAAGAGAAGAAAGAAAGGAGAAAGTACTGTGAGGGGAGAGTGCATTTTTTCCCGAGAACCTTCTGTTCTGCCAGCCTCAACATATTAGGCTTTGTTCCTAGGCTTATTCATTATGGTGTCAAGATGGTTTCAATTGTTCAGACATTACTTCTGCATTACAGGAATACAGGATGGTATGAAAAGTGGTCCTAACCCAACACCTCTCTCTTATTAGGGGCAAAAATCTTCTCCAGAAACCCCAATATACTTTCCTTACATATTGGTTATATTCTCGCTTTTCAGTCCACTGGGAAATACAGTGAGAATAGTCAAGATTGGCATAGATAAATCATGGTTTATCTTTTGGAAATGGAGGAAGAGCTCACCTTTCTTGAATAGATGGTTGCACATTCTCTGACCAAATCAGGAAGGAAAAAACAGGAGAAGGTGTTGAGTAGGCAATCAGTAGTATTTTTCACAAATGATAGGTCCAGCTGAGATCTTATTATACAAAAATATGCTTTTGTTTTTGTTTTTATTCAGAGGCTTGTGATAAGGGAAAAATCTGTATAGGAAACCCTGGGAAGGATTTACTTACTTATTTATTTTATGCTTGTGCCTGTTTGTATAACATGACACTAGACTTATCTTTTTTAACCACCTTGTCTATAGGGTATCCCAGAATTTTAGATTTCTCTAAGTTCAGCTAGGTAATATGAATTCTAATCCCTAGACACCATACAGATATTAGTTTCCCTGACTAATTTCTTTGTGTGTGTGTGTGTAGAGAGAGACTCTCTATTGGGCTAAAATATGGCTTTATTTTGTACCTATAATATATTCCTCTCAAAGCAAATTGCTGCTAAACAGATTTCAATGTCTAAGACATTTAGTGAAATATAAAATAAAAATTCCAAGCATACAATTTCATGCTATCATGTAATTTGATAATAGTGATATAGTGAGAGAGCGTTGGTTTGGAAGGCAAGAGACTTGGGGGTGTACTGACTCTTCTACAAACTAACCCATGGTCTTTATTCAGTTACTTCACTTCTCTGGAGCCTAATTTCATCATCTCTTGCCTTGAGTGAATTGTATTAGATAGTATTAGTGTTTACCTAGAGTGTGATCCATGGAAAACTAGCTTTCTAAGAAAGCTTTACTGATATATATATATGAAAACTGGAGAATCTCATCAAATATACTTGAGAAATATGGGGTTATACCAAGTAAATCACATTTCTTCATGGCAGGATTCTCAGAGCCTTTGATATGCTAATATTCACTGTGAATCTCCAAGACAAGAGTATATAGAGTTTTTTACAAAGCTACCTGACAAGAAACTTATTTTTTGGTATGTTTTGTTTTGGTTTTGTTTTTTTTGAAAAATTTTGAGACATTCTGAAGCACAGCTAATGAAACATTGAACTAGATAATAATTGACTCTGTAGTTATGCGAAATCAATGCGTTTTTTGATCTCAGAAGCTTTCTTTTTTTTTTCAGATTTTATTTATTTATTTGACAGAGATCACAAGTAGGCAGAGAGGCAGGCAGAGAGAGATAGAGGAGGAAGCAGGCTCCCTGCTGAGCAGAGATCCCGATGTGGGGCTCAATCCCAGGACCCTGGGATCATGACCTGAGCGGAAGGCAGAGGCTTTAACCCACTGAGCCACCCAGGTGCCCCTCAGAAGCTTTCTTTAGGGATAACTGGGTCTATCTGATAGGAGGGTCTCTGTGACTAAGTCAATCACAGATTACATATTGAAGGAGAAAATTAGAACTGGAATCTGAGCAATGGACAGAATTTTCATAGCTGAAGCTGAGTGGAGATATTTATGGATACAAGGAATGGCACGAACAAAGATATGAACAGAGGGAAAATGTAGTAGACTTTGTGAAATTATGGACTGTCAAGAATGACTGGATTTAACGTATATGCTGAGAGGTAGCAGGAGATACAAGAGGAGATGTGGGTACGTGTCAGATTGTTGAAAGTTTTGAATGTTGGAGTAGAGAGGCTGTCCTTTGTGTAGGCAGTGGAGAGCCATTTGAGGAGTTGTGACGTAAGCAAAGTGATATAAAAGACAGCTTCATCTGGGATAAGGTGGAAGATGAATTGGAGTGTTGGGTGAAAGTGGATGACTTTGTAATATGGATTTGAATTTGAATGATATGGATTTGAACAGAATGGAAGGGATGACTGGCTAGTTGTGATCATCAGAGGACTCTGGAATATTTGTTACTATCCAGAAAATACTGGAGAGTTTGCTGTGTATGGAGATAGAAAGATCTAGCAAGAGAAATTACTCAAGAGAAATAAAGAGTTTTATGTTTTTTAGGCAATGAAGAAGTCAAAGAGGAGTGCTATATTTTTGTTTGTTTGTTTGTTCATCCACTCATTTATTTGTTCACTCATTTATGCATTGATGGCCTGCACTGTGTAGGTAAATGTGTGTGGGGACATTGTAGCCCTTTTCCTAGTTCACTGCTATTTGCAGTGAGGTCCCTGTATATTCTTACAGCTTACTCTCATTGATGTGCAAGGAATAAAAAATTGTAATTGCATTAAAAATATTTCTTTTTATCTTTTTATTTCTCTGACTTGCTAAATTGTCACAGCTCATGATTTAAAACTACACTGGACAGTGCTTTCTTATGAAATAAATATTTTGTGTCCCACAATCTACTTTAAAGGACTGTGAGGATTCATACGACATCATGCATTAGAACCATTTATCTGCACTAATGCTCAAGAGGGATAGTTATTGTCACTATTCCTCCTCTTACTATTGTTATTACTATTATAGCCGCTACTACTACTCTCATTACTATTGTACTATAGTTAAGACTTTCTCTGGCTTTGGGTAAACCTCCAGCATATTTATTTGTAACTTCAATTTGCTCCTGTCCTTTCTGTGCAGAAATGGATTGAAATGGGGTACATGGTAGAGTGAATGAACTCCTGTGTGAAGTGGGCCTTGACATTTGGGAGAGCCTGAGAAGTTTAAAGCTGTGGTTCCTTGTGACCTGTTAGGATGAGGGGCCCTCAGAATATGCTTGTCGGTGTGCTTGTGAGCATGTGCAAATGTGTGTTCATGTGTGTACATAAGCGTTTATGTGTTAAGCAGTTTATTTGAATGAGATGTTATTTATATATTATTCAGCTAATTTTAATATACTCTGTTCCTTTTTCCTTAAAACCGTGGAGTTAAGAAACAAAACAAAACAAAACAAAAAAAACCTTGGCATTTTTCTTGGTTATCTGGAAAGAAACTGTGCAAGTCATGTTGAAGGGGAGGTAAGAAGGCCACGTTCATGGTGCAGTCTTTCCACTCTTCACTCCTCTGCCACCTATAACTTTGCCTCTTTTTAACACTTGAATTCGGGACTCAGGATTTTTATTTTCTTTTTTAAAAATATTTATTTACTTATTTATTTATTTAAGATTTTATTTATTTATTTGACAGAGAGAGAGAGGGAGAGAAAGAGAGAGCACAAGCAGGTAGAGCAACAGGTAGAGGGGAGGGAGAAGCAGATTTCCCACAGAGCAGAGAGCCTGATGCAGGGCTCCATCCTAGGACCCCAGGATCATGACCTAAGCTGAAGGCAGAAGCTTAACCAACTGAGCCACCAGGCACCCCATGGACTCAGGAATTTTAAAGGTCGGAACACATTTTAGAAAGTATTGGAGTCAAAGAAAAATACATTTTCTTAACCCTACTAAGAAATCATGATAGTTATCATATTTAGCAGTCCCACATGGTTCATGCCCTAGATTTTTTCCTTTTGCTTTCATGTCTGTGCAAATATTTCCTGGCTCGTTTAAGTTTTCCTTCAGCCTAGAAGGGGAAAATCACAGATCATAACTGTTGCTGACTAAAATCTGTGCGCTGGGCTTGTGAAAGAGGAAGGAGCAAAAGGCCCAAATCTACTACTGCTTCCAGCAAATTTGTAAGTGGTTTTGGTGACTTCCTTCTCTGGGGTATTCTGATTTTTTCCCTTTTGGCCTCCTCTTGGAACAGCCACCTAGCAAAATTTTCATTCCTCAAAATTTTATTAAAATGCATTCATTCAGTCAGCATATACTTATCAAGCAACTGCTTTATGCCAGGCACTGCTGTAAGCCTTCTGGTACATAACAGTGGTACATAACAATGAAAAAAAAAGCAGACAAAATCCCTGCCTCTGTGGAAATTGTGGTTCTAGGGGGGGATGTAATTTTATATACACATGCACACAAATATAATTATACTATAGTATTATTTCTTAAATATACATAATATATATGTATGTATTACACATGTATATACACATATAATATGTATCTATACATCTATGCCTAATATATGCATAGCATACATAATATACATAATCTGCATATATAATATACATGTATATAAAAATATATATGCATAAGATATCAACACACATACACACATAGAAATTAGGCAGTGATGAGAGTTAATAAAATAGGGAAAGGGAAATAGTGTTAGGGGAAGCATTGAAATTTTAATGAGGGTCTCGGGATAGGCTTTGTGAAAAAGGTAAGGCCTCCAGGCATGGAAACATTCCAGGCAGAGGGCCTGGCAAGTGCAGAGGACCTGATGACCGTGAGGAACAGGAAGAGGCCAGTGTGCCTACTTTCTAGAGAGCTGAGGACAGGGGAGGAAATAAGGACTTGGGCCACACAGTCTGATTGTGTAGAGCTTCGGAGATCTAGTGAGCTCTTGGGCTTCTACTTCATGTGACATAGAAGCCATTGGATGATTTTGAGCAGAGCGGTGACATGAGCTGACTTATGTTTTAACAGAAACATTGACTTCATGGTAAAATGCATCGACCAGGGCAAGGGCAGAAGCAGAGAAATGAATTAATAAACTACTTGGGAATCTGAAGACTTGCTTGTTTTCAGTTTCTTCTAGGTAGTTCTTTTTGTCCAGACCTAAATTGCTGGCTATTAACTTGTATATATCCCATATCTACGTCATGGGAATCCCTCCACCATCTTTGCCCCAGGAAACACAGTAGATGAAGCAGCAGCTACTTTCCCTTTTCCAATGCTGCAAGCCTACCTATCTCTTGCTCTTTAGAATTTCCAGTCAGACACCAGCTCACTGGGTTCCTCTCTAACAGAAGGAGATTAGTGATGAAGAACTCACATTCCCCTTGGAAAAAGATGGATTCATAAAATGCCCAGAGTTTTCTTCACAGAAATCTTAAGAAATTCTCTCTGAGTAATAAACATCCTTGAAGCCCCTGTCATGAGATTTTGTTTTAGGAGCTAGTACTTCTCCCACATCTCTTTCATGGAGGAAAAGAAGTAGGGTATCCTTTGAGGAAATCTTTCTCCCCAAGTCCTGTTCTTCCCTCATTTTTTAATGCCCTAAGTGCAAGTGAGGGATTCCAGAGTTTTATAACCATTTTTTTAAAAATACCAGCTCTTAAAATTTGCATCTTGGTCTGGCACTTCACCCTGAAATGTTATAGCTATTATATTTTGATGCCTTGCTTGCAATAGCACGTTACAAAGAAAAGGACTATTCGCTAACTTATGAAATATGTTTCTCCCTTGATAATGACCATCAATACATGAAAATATGTTTGGCTAGGAGAAAAAAGAACATTCAGGATGTCATGTCATTATGCCTCGGCTTGGTGACAGGCATGTAGTAGATACTTAAAGATTTATTGAAAGAATGATTGAGCTTTGTGCTTTGAATGGAAACTGCAAAGTAAATTCATATTAGGAAAGCAGTTCATGATCAGAATTGAGTTCACCCCTCATAAGGATAGTGTGAATAAAGTAATGTGTCCTCACTCTCCATCAGACTCCAAGGTATTGCTATTTTTTCCCCCTGCACAGAAACCGTTCTGCTATTTTTAAGCCTCAAAGTTTTTAATTAATCCCTAGAGGAGATGCCGCATAATTGAATAACAAATGCTTTCAAGTGGCCACCATTCTTTGGGTTTGTAGAAAGGGTAAGAGTGTTTTCTGACTGGTGGAAGAAAGGCATGAGCCTTCATTTCCAATGCTCAGAGCTGGATTCAAGAAAAGTGTTTTAGAAACGATGATAAATACTGGAACACTGCTTTAACATGATCTGTTCTGATGTGGGATTCATGCTTAGACTCTGTATTGCTTCTTATAAATAAATGTATATCAAGAGGATACTATGTGCCAAGTCATAAAGTAGAAGACACAGCATACAACGTGAAAGGCTAAATAACAGTATAGGAATGGTTGTGAGATACTTCATAGTTAATTGCCCGTGAGATGTTTAAACAATGAGTTCTGTGAGAACAGATTATGAAATAATCACTGTAGGATGGAAGGAATGTGAAGGCTTTTTAGAAGGACTAGAGAAGGCAGTTTTATGCTAAAACTCTATCATATAAGGTCTGGTACTCATGTAACATTTCATGTGGGTGTGAAATATGCAAATCACTTAATCACTCTGTGTCTCAGATTTTCATCTACCTTTTATTTTATTATCTTCTTTCAAATTGAGTTATAGAATACATGTATAGAAAAGTACTCCAGTTTAATGAATAACAGTACAATGAAAAACAATTTCATGAACAAAGAGAAGAAAATGAAAGAAGAGAAAAGAGAAGAATAGTCCTGCATGTAACTGCAGCCAACAGTGCTCTAGATGTCCTATGTGTTTCTTCTCAAGTAACATTCCCTTGCTCTGGCTTGAGGTAAATGCTGTCTTGCATTTATGGCAATGATTTCCTTGCTTTTCTTTTAGTTTTGTACATTATGTACTACTCTGGTCTGGAATAGAACCTTCCTGTGTGATATAATTTACAACTTTCTTGGCAAAGGTTAGTGTTCCTGATAGATCCCCTGAACAGTTTTCTAATGGACTTAAATGAGATTAAAGTTTATTTCAGAAATCAATTGCCCATCAGTTTGGTTCTCATTTGACTGTCAGTCAAAAATCTACCACCTTTAACGAGACTTTCTTTTTTATCTATCTAGACTGAATGACTGCCCTTTTTTCTACAAAATGTACCTACAAAGAAAAAAAAAAAAACATTTGAATAGGTCTCTAGCTATCATTTTCCCAAACGTGTAAAATGGAAAAGAAAAAAGTCCTGTATCTGCTTAAACCAAATAGCCTGAAAAGTTTACATGAATGATGTACGTTGCTAAAAAATAGTAATAATTTTAGTATTGCACATTTTTAAACTTCATGAAAATAGATTCATATTTTATTTATCTTATTGTCATTTCTGGTTCTTTTGCTTAGGATTTTGTTCTTTTTTTGAAGATTTTATTTATTTATTTGGCAGACAGAGATCACAAGTAGGCAGAGAGGCAGGCAGAGAGAGAGAAAGGAGGAAGCAGGCTCCTTGCTAAGCAGAGAGCCTGAAGCCAGGCTCCATCCTAGGACCCCGGGATCATGACCTGAGCCCAAGGCAGAGGCTTTAGCCCACTAAGCCACCCAGGCACCCGTAGTATTTTGTTCTTAACAGCCAACCATCTTGTTAAGGTTTTTATTTCATTTTTATTGCTGTGTAGTATTGCATTGTTGTTATATACTAAAATTTATTCATTCTATTGTTGATGGACACCTTGTTGTTTCCAGATTTCCAGTTTTGGATTGTTAAGGACAGACTGCTGCCAATGTTCTTGTATATTGTTTTAATGCAGATATGTGAGAGTTTCTCTAGGAAATGTACTTGGATAGAATTGGTGGATCATAGACATGTATATATTCAGTTTTAGTGGAGGGTGTCCATCCACTGGCTTTCCCAGAGTAATTGTACCAATCTGTATTCCCAGTAGTACAGTATGAGAGTTTCCATTTGCTCCTTTTCCTCACTCAACACATGGTATTTTCAGACTTTAAAAATTTTCTTAATTGATTTGGTGTACAGTGGACCCTCATTTTGGTTTTGATTTGTATTTGTCTGATTAGACGTGAGGTTGAACACATTAACATATATTAGAATTCATTGTTTGGATTTTTTTCTTTCATGATTATGTCATCTGCAAACAGATAATTTAACTTTTTCCTTTCTAATTTGGATGCCTTTATTTCTATTTCTTGTCTGATTGCTCTTGCTAGTACTTCAGTACTATGTTGCATGAAAGTGGTGAGAGTGGACAGCTTTGCCTTATACTGGATCTTAGAGGAAGAGCTTTCATTTTTTTTCCCCCTACTGATAATAATTTTTGTTGTGGGCTTTTCATAAATGGCCTTTATTGTGTTAAGGAAATTTCCTTTTATACCTATTTTGTTGAGAAGTTTTTTGTCATGAATGAATGTTGAATTTTGTCAAATGCTTTTTCTGCTTCTATTAAGATGATCACATGGTTTTATTTTTCAGCCTGTTGATGTGCTAAATCACATTGGTTGATTTGCATATGTAAACCAACCTTGCATCCCAGGGATAAATCCCACTTGGTTATAGTGTGACGGTTCTTTATACATTTTGTATGTCAGTCTTCTTCTCCAGGTCTGTGGCTTGTCTTCTCATTTTCTTGATCCCTTCGCATATTAACCATAGTTATCTTAAATTCCCAGACTCTGGTGATAATTCCAATGTCCCTGGTATATCTGAATGTGGGTTCTGATGCTTTGCCCTGTCTTTTTAAACTGTGTTTTTTGCTTTTTAATGTGCCTTGTAATTTTTTTTGTTGAAAGCTGGACATAATATATGGATTAAAAGGAACTTTAATATATAGGCCTTATTTATGTGGTGGTAAAGTGTGGGGGAGGGGAAGCATTCTGTAATCTATGATTATGTCTTAGATTTTTAGTGAGCCTGTGCCCCTGGGCTGTGACTTTCAAAGGTGCTTCTCATGTCTCTCCCCCACCCCTTCTCCATAAACACACACATACACTTAGGTGGAACAGGAAGACTAGAAGAGGCTGCAGTTATGCATTTCCCTTCCTCCAAGTCTGGTAGGCTCTAGTGAAATAGATTATTTTGTTAAGAAGAGCGGAGTGCTTGGGCTTATTTCAAAATGAATACTTTTCTTTTCCCCCTGATGGAAGCACAAGGGGATTTTTCTTTAATCATCTCCGTGCAAAGCTCATGGGGCTCCCCGGGATAATACTCACAAAAGTGAAGGAGCTCTCTCTTCTCTTAAAACTCTTAAGACTTAAAAATTCTCCCAGGAATTTTTAGCTCTTAAGTTTGTCCACACTGAGTTTCCAGCAATGGATCAAGTATAGTCTAGATTTTTCTACCCTGGTACTGGTTTCTATGGACATGTCTACTCCTGGGTTCTTGCTCTGGTAAGTTACGATTCTCTATATCTGCCTGTCTACCTCTCAGAATTTGGGGCCATTGGTTTGTTGTGTGATCTTGATTCACCCATAGATCCAAGAAAACTTGTTGATTCCCAGTTTGTTGTGGAGAAATGGTGAGTGACTAGTGGATATAGGGTTTCTTCTTTGAGGTGATGACAGTGTTCTAAAATTGATTAATTCTGTGAATATTCTGAAGACCATTGACTTGTACATTTTATGGATGAATTATATACTATGTGAATTATATCTCAATGAGACTGTTTCCCAAGGCTCTTGTAACAAATTAGCACAGAGTTGGTGGCTTTAAACAACAAAGATGTATTCTCTTGCAGTTTGGAGGCCAGAAGTCCAAAATTTAGTTTTAATGGGCTGAAATTAAGGTGTTGGCAGGGGCCGCACTCCCTCCAGAGGCTCTGGGAGAAATTTTCTTTTTTGCCCCTTCTAACTTTTTGTGGCTGCTCACATTTCTTGGCTTGTGGTTCTATCACTCCAATCTCTACCTCTGTGGTCACGTTGTTTCCTTCTCTTCTGTGTGTCTGCTCTCTCTTATAATGATATGTGTGATTGCACTTAGGGCCTACCAGAATAATCCAGAATAAACTCTACATCTCAAGGTCCTACATTTATAAAGACAGTTTATCCTTATAAGGTAGCATTTACAGGGTCCAGAGATTAAAGCCTAATATCTTTGAAGGGAGGGCAGTATTTGACTTACTGCAAATCCAAAAGGCCTATTTTCATTTTTATTTGTTTTTTTAAAAGATTTTATTTATTTATTTGATAGACAGATTTTATAAGTAGTCAGAGAGGCAGTCGGGAAGAAAGGAGGAAGCAGGCTCCCCGCCGAGCAGAGAGCCCAATGCGGGGCTCCATCCCAGGACCCTGAGACCGTGACCTGAGCCGAAGGCAGGGGCTTTAACCCACTGAGCCACCCAGGCGGCCCAAAAGGCCTATTTTTAAAAAGCATTTCCTAATGTCTTTAGGGGCTGCACCTACCATAAATTGTTTATGTTTGATAATAAGTTTTAGGAAAAAAAGACCAAGTGATCACTTAATTTCATGGATCTATTAGCTAGAAACTAGTTGGATATTCATGCTGTATTTAATAACCAAGCCAAGAATTTTGGATACCATTAGCTTATGGGCTTTTCAAGTTTTTGGGCTATCCAAGACTTTGTGATCAACATGGTCTATATTTGTGACTAGCTGGCGTGTCCTAGTTTGGTTTGATTTGTACTAAGTGCTAATACTTCCCAGAAGCCTCACAGGGTCAGAAACCATTTCCCTTCGGTTCATTTTACAAGTTCTGGAATAAACTGTGAATATCTATAAACACTAGAGATCATTTCATTGGACTTACTCTTCTCTGATAGTTCTCACTGCAGGACCTAGTCATGACTCTGACACAGCTTTAGAATTCTAGGGAGAAGGAAAATAATGTCCCATAAATTGAAAACACAGTGTGAGGATGTATAGCTTAAAATATGTCTTCTAAGGGGTGCCTGGGTGGCTCAGTGGGTTAAAGCCTTGGCTTGGGTCACGATTCCAGGTCCTGGGATCAAGCCCCACAACGGGCTCTCTGTTCAGCAGGCAGCCTGCTTCCTCCTCTCTCTCTCTCTCTGCCTGCCTCTCTGCCAACTTGTGATCTCTATCTGTCAAATAAATAAATAAAATCTTTAAAAAATATGTCTTCTAAGAGTTCAGGGGGAGTGGAATTCATGGAAACTGTTTATTTTTAAACTCCCACTTAACTCTTTAGGGAAGAAAATCCGAGATTCCTCTATGGGGGATGGGACAATGAGATCATTTTTGAAATTAAAGTTAGAATATTTTCATTAAAGTGGCAGTTTTCCCTCAGAGTGGTTACTCTGAAGGACCATGCACTGATTATGATGATGTGTCTGCTGTATAAAATATCTGTAGCTCCTTTTATGGGGTAACTGTCTTCAGATCGAACTTCTGAAAAATCAAGCTCTTATTATTTCATAGTCATCCTTAATGTTTAATATAATCCTTAGTGTCCTAAAGTAATGTCCTAAAGTAATCCTTAATGTCCACAACTAGTATCACCCAACCTGCTTATCAACTTCACTTGCCATCCCTTACTTTGAGTCATTTTGGATTATATAAGAAAAAAAAAATTCACTTTTAGAGGATGAATTTTTTTACAACTGACACTGTTCAAAAGAATTTGATCTGATGTCTGTGATAAAATGAAACTCTGACAAATTTTAAGTAATGGCAACTTAGTGTAAATATATGTATAGCTACCCAGGTTGAAAACCTTAAACAGGACAATACACATTTTGTATGCGTAGGTTTTGATGTGTGTGTGTGAGTGTGTGCAGTGAAAAGTACAGAATCTCTTTTCCTTGGTATACTTTGCCTTTGTACAGCCAAGAACAAATAATTTTTGATTATTCATTATCTACTGGGACAGTTATGGGCCCTGGGAACAAAAACAGACACCATCCCTGATTTCATGGCAGTTAAATAAGTCGAGATAGACAAATAAAATATATCTTGGGGCAATGAGTAATGTGGAGAAAAATTAAGGTCAGAGGGAAAGTGATAGGATGGAGCTGCTATCTGGATAAGATGGTCAGGAAAAACCTATCTGATAAGGTGATGTTTGAACAGAGATGTGAAAAATTGAGGGAGCTGGATTTGTGGATATTTTGGGGAGTGACAGGATGGGTTGTTGAAGAGAACTTTTTCTAGAGGCAACAGCAATCGCAAAGGAGTGTGCTTGCTTGACATAGTAAGCTGTGAGAGCAAACATCCTGTTTCAAGAGACAGTTCAAAACTGTTACAGAACAAAGTAAAAATGTACAGAGGAAGAAAAAACTGTTTTTTACTGGGATAAAAGCTCTCCTGATCAAAGCTCAGGATAAGACATACTTCTTTTCTCTTTGTGTCTTCTCCTCTCCATTCTACCCACGAACATTTGGACTTACTTTCCCTCTTAATTTCCTGATCTCAAATTACTTGAATAGGATGAACCCAATCATGTTATTCTAGATGCATGTCCATGCAATTAGGATGAGTCATTCTGGTTCAGTCATTGTGTTAACTCAGCTTCTGTTAAGGCATTAGAGTCAAAAAGCACGTTGCTTTGGGAGGAGCAGGCTTTGATGAAAATAGGGAAAATATTTTATGAGTAATTTCTTTTAGCTAAGATAACTTTGCCAAATTGTCTATATACCTACCATAATCTTCATTTTTCACTCTTGGTTTTTAAAGGAAAGCTTTCTGTTAGGTATGGGAGGCTCCTTGGCAGGATAGTTTCTCAAATATTGTTGCACAGCCAAATGAACCAAATAAAGACTTCTGTTTAGCTACAAAGAAGAACTTGCCTGAAATGAGGGTTCTAATTTATAAAAGAGGAGTTGGAGCATAGATAACAGCAATTAGAGTTTGAAGGAACCATGGAGTTCTCTGTGATTACAATTTCTTCATTTGATTTTTGGTGACATGAAGGCCCAACAAAACTACAGTAGAATGGGAGTTCACATTACCTAAGTGTTTTCTGTGTGGCTGGCATTGTGCTGGACACCTTCATGCATATAATCTTTTTTTTCATTAGCTCTTTAATTCTGTGAAGTATTGGCAGGGACTTGTGCTAGGTCTTCTCTTTCTGTCCTCAGAGTTTCCTTTTCACTCTTTTTCATCTTCTGTGTACTGGGAGGCTTACCTCTGTGTACCTCATTAACTAGACTCCTTTGTCAGTGGAACACATAGGTCAGAGATCAGAGAGTGGTGGGTGAGAGAGGAAGTGGTCTTTATCCTCCTTGCTCCTTATTTGCCAGACCACATGTTGGCCGTGGCTATGTTACTCTTTTGAGAGCCCTCTGCTGTAGCTACAACATTACCTATAGTTCTCTGGGGTCAGATAACTTTTCCTTCTTCCAGCCAGTCTGGGGTCAAGGAAGAAAAGAGGGCTGAGGCAATTATGGCTCTCTGCTTTGGTAGCTTTGGAATGTTCCACCAGTACTTATTCACATCCCTTCCCTTGCGCACACCTTTTTAAATAATCCCTTCATTAAATTCTCCTTATTGACTCAGTTTGGATATTCCCTTACACCCCCGCTGTGATTGTAACTGTTACCATTTTTACTTGCCCCACTTTATAGAGAAGAAATCTGGGACCAAGGAGGTTGAGTGATTTGTTCAAAGTTGCTCAACTGATTTTTCATAGTCAGGATTTAAAACCAGTTCTATCTGACACTAAAGCCTTAAACTTTTCAGTACTTACCCATAGATACTGCTAGTTAATGGTGGAACTGCAGTCTGAACCCAAGTTTGTAATTATCCTCTAGGTTTCTTTACACTAAGATCCAATAAAGATATATATGTGTGTTACTTCATAACTGTTAGCTCTGCCTTTTTGTTTGCTTTGAGAGAAAAATCATAAAGTTTTTCTTAATTAGAAATAGTTAACATTACTTTAAAGACTGAATATTTTAAGATTTAAATTTAATTATAACTGATAATAAGATAGTTAAAAAAAGATAGTCACAATATTTGCTTTCATGGAGTTTAGAGCTTATAGAGAGAAAGACACGATTGAATAATCACACAAATTAATGTGAAATTGTGACTGTGATTGATAAATAGTACGTAGGAGAGGTACCAAACCATGAGAACTTAAATGTAAAGGAGATTTAACCTACTCATGGAGGGCTGAGAACACTTCATTTAAAAATATGATGCTGTAGCTAAGATTTGAAGGGTAGGTAGGTATTGAGTACACTCTTCCCAAATAGAAGCTAAAATAAGTTAGTGGGGAAAACTGCTATTTCCTAACATTAAGAAAGTTTTGTTCTATGTAGTGGCCCAACTCACTTCGTTGCTTTTCCTCAATCACTGAGGTGATTTGTCCTGGCCCTAAAGGAAATTGCTTAAGATGCCCTCTAGCTCTGAGAGCATGAGGTAGGTGAAGCCAAGAGTCCTGGCAAACTTGGACTGTGACAGAGAGAGTCCAGGGAACACAGGCATTGCCATAGGATGTTATTGCATATGGGGACCTTAGAGATAATCTGACCCAACCCCTGTATTTAATAGGGAAAGAAACTGGAGAGATACTGTGGTCTGGAGAATTAGTGTGGTATCAACTTAATATCTGAAGAAGCATCTACCTTTTGTCAGTTTCTCATGCTTGCGGTTTGGATAACTGTCTGTCTGGATGGAATGATAAATGGTTTGTAGTAGAAATATTAATTCTAATGTTCTTTATTAGGACAGAAAGGTTTTTTCGCACAATAAAATTATTTGTCAGTACTTGTTGCCTGGTTTTGATAAGGGTCTAGACAAATTAGGCAAGACCACTAAGTATACTCTCATAACACAATTTACTATAGTTTATACTTTACATTACTATATAATAATACTTCATTGGGTTTTGAAAATTATTAATTAATCATGCTTGTAATAAATATATTATTACAGATTGTTTAATAACAAAGAAAAGGCAGTGTTTCATAATTCTTATTATGAGATTGATATTCCTTGATATCAAAACAATATAAAAACAGTTAAAGAAAATAAAAGTAATCAACCACTGTTGCAGCATGATGAAAGTGGACCAGCATTTGTGGCTGAGAAGGTTTCTCTCTCACTCTCTCTCTTTTTAAATATCCTCTTTATTTTGGAATAATTTTAGATTTACATAAAAGTTGCAAAGATAATACATTGAGTTCTCATATACTCCTCGTCAAATTTCTCTCATTATTAATATCTTACTTAAGTTCTTTTAAAACAAATTTTTAAAAATTAATTTGAACTCAGATGCGGGGTGTTGGATAAACACGTTCACAAAACAATTCTTCTTTAAGAGAAAACATCTGGAAAGCTTATAGCATAAACTGGGAATCACACATAGGCTAGTCAGGTAAGATAATTTCTTCTTCGAAGAGGGTTTAATAATGATGGGCAAAAAATGATGAATGAGAGGTAAGAATAGAATGAGAAATTCAGTTAATAGTCTAGATGTTTCTGTCAGGTATCTGGGGTTTTTAGTTCTCTCTTATTCTTCAAGAATAATTATATATTTGAATTTCATTGCTATTGCTGGATAGGGTTGTACCTGTATCTTTTTGATAAGAGGAAAACACTTTGATATTGATATTTCCATCATATTACACTTGTGTTTAGCTTTGGTTTTAGGATAAGTCAATAATTTACTTAATTGACATACTGCATCATAGATATTTCTCTGTCTTAACATATATGGTATATTGCTACTAGTATGTTGTTTGCCTCTGGATCTCTTAAAATGAGTTTGGTATATATATAATTTATACATTATACATACCTTGCATTTCATAGCCATGTTGTAGTCGCCGAATGTGTGGAGCTAGAAAGCCAAGTGAAATAAAGGAAACCATGGTCTGGAAGGTTTTTAAAATATACCTTTTTTTTTTTTTTTTACAATTTTGAGAACAAAGACTGAAAAGATGAAAAGAACTACAAAAATGACATATGAATGTAATCACTGTCTTTTGTAGCTCTTGTTTCCTGTTTTTCTTCTTCTTCTTTCTTCTTCTTCTTCTTTTTTTTTTTTTTTACCTTGAGCCAGTTTGCCTTCTATTGTATTCCTCTTTCCAGTAGACTGGCTTTACATTGCTTGCAGCCTGAACTTGGCCCCTGAAGAGATATTAGAGGAACAATTTAATGGTTAGCAAGTTAGGCTGGGAGCTGGGGTTGCTGAGACAGAACAGGACACAATTGTCCAGACCGGTTGCTTGGGGAATAAGGTTGTCTGGATGGTGTAAGTTTAACTTAATAGCTTTGGCAGTGGCCAAAGGCAGTGGTTAAAGAACGTCTTAAAGAGGGATAGAGTAAAGGGACTGTTGCCCTGGAGTTCAGTTGTAGTTCAGTTGCTCATAATTTCCATCTTATCCTCAACTAATGTGGGATCTTATTGTAGTTTGGGGGCTTATAGAGCTTTGAAAAGGTAAGATAGGAAGATCATTAGCAAACTGCCTGTGGGGAATTTGGTGTCCCTGAGCAGCAATGCTAGTGGCTGTGAATATAATGTAAACTGGGCTGTCTGTTCTTAGGTATTTTAGTGATATACCTCATGCCCCTGCTTTTTTCCTCACACCGGGGAGAACTCTGTTTGCAATAAATAAGCTTCTAATGTCTGGGGAAGAGTTTTGAATGAAAAAATGTATGACTTTGTTTTCCTTTACCAAAAATATTTATATTTTAAGACACTCTCCAAACCCTATAACAAAAGATTTTAAACAGCCAAGCCCTAAAAGAAAGCTATGTGGAGATAATGAAAAACACACCATAAGCCTGAAAAGAATTTCATGTGCTCTTACGCATCTTTCCTTGTAGCCATGGTTTTGATGGAAGTTTATTAGGGTGTATGTGTGATTGGCATAGGAGAGGGAAACTCAGTATATGTAAAGAAAATCATTCTATCTAATGGTATGCTTCAACTGTAAGAGAAACTGAGTTTGGAAATCTGTTTGTTAACTTAATAAAAATATTCGACACTCTGTAAAAGTTAGTTCTATTGGCTAGAGGAAAAATGCATACATGGTCATGACAACAACCTTAATGAAGGGCCAGATAAAAAGTACTCTTATTGATCCCAGGAGGAGCCCAGACCAGGAAAAGTGTTTTGATAGATTACTGAAAATTCATCATGTCTACAGGAGGAAAAATAACTTGAAAATATAGGCACGTGCAGATTTTATAGGTTCACTAGCATTGTCTTAAATTTTAGAAGGCTGAGTAACACATTTTGGGAATAATTTTTTTTAAATATTTTATTTATTTATTTATTTGAGAGAGAGAGAGAGAGTGAGAGCAAGCCCGGGGCAGAGGTGGGTAGAGGGGGAAGCAGGCTCCCTGCTGAGTGAGGAGCCCAATGAAGGGCTGATCCCAGGACCCTGGGATCCTGACCTGGGAGGAAGGCAGACGCTTAACTGACTGAGACACCCAGGCACACCCCAATTTTGGGAATAATTTTGAAGGCATAGTAGAATTTCTGTATTTGAATAATTTATATTTTGAATGATTTCAAAAGGTAATTTTCAAAGATGTGCTAAGGGAGATATTTTAGGGATGGTATTAACAGTTGTACTATGCTAGAGGATACTAATTTAAATTCTAAAACATTTGTATCTAAAAGTTTTAAATTTACATAAAAGAAAAGGGCACTGGAGGCCTGATTACATCCATTTATCTCAGTTGATTTTTTTCAATCATTTATTCTACAAGCTTTTATTGAGAACAGACTATGTGCTAGGCTTTACTGTAGGCACTTTTGTGAATGTGCAAGAATACTACACTTCTCAGAAGAAGGTGGGGTGTTTTGGCCTTTAGGGGAGAATCTTTCCCAGAAGAGAGCGTCTAGAGCTTGATAACAAGCCCATGTAAGTGAAGGCAAGGTAAAGCCACTATATGGAGAGATAAAGGCTCATCTAGAGGCCTCTGACAAATGTTCTCTGGTCCTGTGGGGATGTTTTAATAATATGCTTATTTGAGATGTCCTTTTTGAGTTTTAGGGAGGAACCAAATACAGATTTCTTTTAGGGCCTAGCTGTTTTAAAATATTTTGTTATGGGGTTTAGATTATGTGTTAACATATAAATATTTATGGTGAAGTAAAGCATTTTTCTTTCTTGATTTGCTAGGAAAGTTCATTAATTCTTATGTGAAATGCAGGACATTATAGGCCAGAAATAGTAAATTGTGTAATTTTCCCTAGCAGAAATGCTGTCTGTACTCCCCACTTTCAGTTTCTTAGTAATCTACATCAACATTTTCTAAGGGTTTCCTTTTTTGTATATCTCTTGTTTACTAATCTTGTATATGATTTATCTTTTTTCCACATGTATTCAATGTTTGGGCAGATTTTATTATGATCTTAAGACCAGATAGAAATTATTTGAGTTTTTAAATATTCAAGGTCTTTGCTGTGGTTTCTAATATGTCTTTCCCAAATTTCTAATAATAACTTCCTCTGATCTTTTTGGTGGCAGCCAGGAGCTGCTTGGGTGATTGAGTTGCTTTTTCTAAATATAATTTATTGGGTTTTCTTTCATTAGAAGAGATGCATATTCTTGGACAGTAAAAGAGTTAGAATATAAATTATTTGATTTCTGTTTTATTCTCTTAATTATCCATTGTCAGTGCATAAAGCTTTTAGAGTTTAGGGTAGGAGGTTGATACAAATGTGGTTATTTGTTTTCCACTTGCTCTCAGAATTTTACTAGATTTATGGAACTTCAGTAACAGCTTGGAATAACAGTGGAATTTCTAAGTACGTTGGTGCTCTTATCTTAATGCTAGATATACAATGAAGGTTGCTTTTTTACTGGCCAGGTTTTTTCCTACTTTAGGCTTCATTCATCTTGGACAATAGTTTCTCTGACTAAAAAATGTTTTATTGTTTATTTATCAATTGCCTATTTTAAATTTTAAAAAAATCTTAAGAGTTGGAAGCAATCTTAGAATTTTTTAATCTTTTTTCCATTTGGTGAAAAATACATTCAAACTCTGTTTTAACAGTTATATTGAAAGTGAACGTTTTATTTTTCAACTCTTTTATTTACTTATATATTTTAGAGGTGGGGGGCAAAGAGGGAAGGAGTGGGACAAGCACACTCCATGCTGAGTGCAAGCGTTCTTCTAGGGCTTGATCTCAGGACCCTGAGATCATGACTTGAGCTAAAACCAAGAGTCAGAGGCTTAACCAACTGAGCCATCCAGGCGCCCTGAAAGTAAACATTTTATTGAAAGTGAACCATCCCATTTGTAAAAGATCTAATTATACATTGAGTAGAAATACGCTTTCTGTAGTTTCTACTCATTTATTCTAGGCAGTCTTCTATAACCAAATGGAACAACTCTTTCTTTTACACATTTAAAATTGGTTACCATGTCTCACAAAGATTTCTTTCTTATAGAGCAAACATCCATAGTCAATTTATACAACATAGTTTTGAGGGCTATCATTATTCTTTCACTCTTTCAATTCACAAAAGTTTTTGAGTTATTCTGTGCTGAGTATTGTATTTCTTATTGATGGTACAAAGGCAGATAAGAATTAAACACTAAACTCAAGTTTAGACTATAATGGAGAAGATGTTTTAACATCATTAGCACTAAATAAAAGTATATACTAAGTGCTATAGAATACATAGCAGATGCATCAGAGGCATTTTCTTTTCTTAAAATGTCATCTAAATTGGGACTTGAAGGAAGAGAAATATTTGAACTGAAAAATAGCAAAAGCATATAGAGATATAAAAACAATGTGACACTTTCAAATGAAATATGGTAAGAATGAATACAGCATGTGGTGTAATGATGGGAGAGAAAACTAGAGAAGGATTTATAGACAGGGCCCAGACCATAAAGAATCTTGTGCGCTTAATGGAGTTTGAACTTTATACTAAGTACTGTGAGTAGCCGTTGAAGTATTTTAAACAGGCAACTTGATTATGTCTGTTTTTTAATCACATCATCCTGGCATAGGTGAAGGGAGAGTGGGTTTAACTAAAGCAAACCTAGAATCTGGGAACCTATTTAGGCTACTAAGGTAACTCAGAAAAAACTTTGGGGAGTCTGAACTTAAGAAAGAAAGGGGTGAGGAGGATGGGTGGGAGAAAGAAGAAGGAAAAGGAAGGAAAGAAGAAATATAGAAAGACAGAAACACAGAAGGAAAGAAAGAAATGAAAGGAAGAGAGGGTGGGAGGGAGGAAGGGAGGTGGTCTGTGGATAGCAGAGAGTGATATCTACTGTCCTGATTTTCAAACTTTACATTAGAATCACCTGGGGAGTTTTAGAAAAACGTTGTTTTCTGCAGTCCACCACTTGAGATTAATTGGTGTGGGAGGCAGCCTGAGCATCAGGAATTTTAAAAGCTAAACAAGGGTTTGTAATTGTGCAGCAAAGTTTGAGAACCACTGATCTACATGTTTCTGTAACTAACAAGGTGATTGTTTCATCATCCTTTTTATATGGCACAAAAATAATATTGACAAAATGCTATAAATGTGTTCTGATCAGGGAAAAAGGAGGAAATTACTTCCTTGGATCAGGATACTATTCTTTCTTATTAATGAAGCCTAAGAATTTATTTCCCATTTTGGTAATTACATCACATTGTTTCATACAGGAACTCCATTATCAACTAAAACCTACATATACATTTCATAAGAACTATGCTAAACGTCTTTCTTCTCCACATTTGCAGTTGATTCTTTTTAAAGACTAATTTTTAGAGTATTTTTAGGTTTATAGTAAAATTGAGAAGGAAGTACAAAGATTTCCTATATACTCCTGCCTGTACAGTCTTACCTTAGCAACATCAGTTGCCAGAATGAAGAAAGAAAGAATGAGACATTTTTTTGCCAAAGATAAACCAGCATTAACACATCATAATCACCCAAAGACCCTGGTTTATATTAGGGTTCACTCTTGATGTTGTACATTCCATGAATTTGGACAAATATATAATGACATATATCCATGAATATGATATCATCACAGTGTTTCCACTGCCCTCTGTGCTCTGCCTATTCATCTCGTCTTGCTAATCCCCCCACCCAACAACTCTGATCTTTTTATTGTCTTTATAGTTTTGTCTTTTCCAGAATGTCATATGGAGTTTTTAATTCTGAGTTGTCTCCTTTGAGCCCCCAGCAATTCATCAATTATAGTTCGGTTTTCCCATGCTGATACTATTTTTTCATTCCAGGAACCTATGGCTTCCTGTATTTGCCTGTCAGTCTCTCCACTCTTGGGGGCAATGGTTTGCTCTCTGTCCTCTTCTCTCTTGCAGATCCAAGAAGAGTTATTGATTTTTCAGTTTGTTCAGCTTATTACTCATTGTTAGGATGGAATAGCAGTTTCCAAGCTCCTTACATACAGAACTGGAAACTGAATTTGCAATTGATTTTTTAGATGTAAATACAGGCTTTACATTCAGCTATATTTAATGTTACTTTAGTTTTAGATCATGGTTCACCAAGTCTTATACAAGTCTATAATCAAACTCTTCTATCCATAGATATAGATATGGATATACCTTCTAAGTCTAACTAGGTTACTGATAAAAGATAATAAAAAGGACAAAAACAATGATTACTGAGTTTCAACAAAATATAGAATGCTCTGCTAGAAAAGTATGTGAGTGAATACATGTGTATGTGCTTGCTGGGTGGGGAATGGGGGTTACAAAGACATAGTTTCCCAGCTTTAAAGCTTGTGGGCTCACATTTATAGCTTAGGTGGAATGAAAAGTATTTTATTGAAAGATCCTGGGAGGTCTGGTTGAATGAATTCTGCTTATATGAATGCCTACAATATACCTAGGAAGTGGTCCTCTCTTTAGGAAACAATGATGCATCTTTTACTTTTTCCTGACCAATAAAAATGGTGTGAGAATTCTTAAGCTTTTCATTTACAAAATTTTTCAAAGAAGTTCCTGATAAAGGCCTGATGGAAAAGTCCATTTAAAGGTATTTAACCAGCAGGTCTTTTACAAGCTGCAGTTTGCAATATGCTAAAGAGAGAAGTTGGGAAATGACCACTAATATTCCTGTCTTAGGAGAAAAAGGCTTTTAAAAAGTCTCTTGATGAGTTGAATTAATGCTATTTTGTTTAAAGCATTCTAACTTCAACTTCGGGGTTCTGAAGGTGTTAGAAGTTGAAATATTACCAAATGAGAAATTACCCTGAAACCAGTTAAAGGATGTGAATGCCATTTTCCTGAAACCTGATGGCAAGCCACAGATAAACTGTGAAACTCTAATATACTTTCATCGGATTTTGTTTAGAAGAATACTAGACAAAAGCTTTCGACCCAAGATGTTTTATTGTAGACTTTTTTCCCAAAGTAAATGTTTTCTAAGTTATAGACTTTAGCAAAAAAGGATTTGCTATATAAAACCCAAAGACATTTTTAAACATTGCAAGAACAGGATTTTTACTGTGAGTAAAGAAAGCATGTGGGAGTTCTGAAGACTTCCTCTGGAAAATAATTATTGCAGAATTATAAAACTAATTAAAACAGTCACTTCCAACTTTCAAAATTAAAGTTTTCATTAAAGTTGATCCTAATAAAAATTTTGGGAGCCGTTGAGGTTTGTCTTTTTTGGGCCTGTTATCCCTATTCAGTTCTGTGTCCTCTACTTTCTGCTATATCTTACTCCAGGATATCTGGTACTTTTATGTACCATGTCCAGGGCTGCCTTCCTATCTTCCATCTCCCTGTCACTAACATTTCAAACCTAAACTTTTGGGCAGCATATTTCAGGCTATCTTCTTTGAAGTAGTCTGCTTTGAACCTTATTCTCTCAGCATCCTCATAGAAAACTGGTTGATTAATTTCCTATAAATAATTCTCATTGAGGGTATATATGTTTTAATATTTTACTTTGTCTTGAGGGGCGAGTTGCAAGAGAGAACATGGAAATGCCCAATAAATAAGGGCTAGTAGGATATATACAATAAGCATCTCTAGTAGGCAGGATGAACTATTATAACACAATCTGACTCACCCACATTTACTTCTTAGCTTTTATATTTCTCCCTCATGCTCACTCTTCTCTGACCACACTGGCTTTTGCTGCTGTCCTGTGAACATTGCAGGCATGTTCTCCCTTGTTACATGTGCTGTTTTTCTATTAAACTGAGATTGAGGGACACCTGGGTGGCTCAGTGGGTTAATAAGCCTCTCCCTTCGGCTCAGGTCATGATCTCAGAGGCCTGGGATCAAACCCCGAATCGGGCTCCTGGCTCATCGGGGAGCCTGCTTCCCCACTCTCTCTGTGTATGTGATCTCTCTCTCTCTGTCAAATAAATAAAATCTTTTTAAAAAAATTGAGATTGAAACCTTCCTTGATGGACCCATTTAAAATTTTACCCTCTCTTCTCAGATACTCCCTAGTTTCTTTCTCTGTTTATTTTTTTCATGGCATTTATCATCACCTGACATACTGTTTTTTTCAAAATTTTTAAAATTTAAATTCAATGTAGTATTCAGTAATTCATCAGTTGCATGTAACACCCAGTGCTCATCACATACTGTTGTCTATCTACCACTAAAATTCATCTTCATCAGAGCAAAGTTTTTTTTGTCTGCTTTGATCACTGTCTTATTCCATTAGGCAGGAACTAGCATAGTTCCTGCCAAGTAATATCCCTCAAATATTTGCTAAATCCATGAATGAACCCTTTTGGAAAAGAATCCAGCAGTATTTATTCATACTAAAAAATGTTTATATTGTTTCTTTTGCCCATCTTACTTGTAAATTAAAGTTGGTTGCATATTATTTTGCTAGTCCTCCCATTTGAGAGGTGAGGTTTATGTTCCCTTCCCTTGAATCTGGATGTAGGCTATATGACTGATTGACCAATAAAATATGGTCGAAGAGCACTGCCAGCTTCCAGAATCAAGCCTTAAGAGAATAGCAGTTCCTGTTTCCTGTCTCTGGGAAATTGTTCTTACAACCAGTCACCATGCTGTAAGGAGGCCTAAGCTGCAGAGTGTCCAGGTAGAAAGGAATTGAAAGTTTTGATCAACGGTCCCATCTGAGCCGCCCAGCTAACATTCAGCAACAACTTGCCAGCTAATGGCTATTTGGAAATGAATCCCTTGGACCTGTTTTAGCTACCCTAGGTGAAGCTGCATGAATTATTCTGCTGAGTCCTGCCCAAATTTTAGATTCATGAGTGGTTTTGGGGTGGTTCATTAGATAAAATTGGTAACTGAAACATCACTTTGCATGAATCTATTTTATAGAAATAAGAACAACAGAACAAAAGAATACATGAATACAGAGAATGTTTCTAGCAATGTTCTTTTTCTTATTAATTATTTTTATTAACTTATAATGTATTATTTGCCCCAGGGGTACAGGTGTGTGAATCGTCAGGCTTACACATTTCACAGCACTCACCATATCACATACCCTCTCCATATCCCCCCTCCTCCCAGAAACCCTCAGTTTGTTTTGTAAGATTGAGTCTCTCATGGTCTGTCTCCCATCTTGTTTCATTTTTTTTCCTTTTCATCCCACCTTGTTTCATTTTTTTCCTTCCCTACCCCCAAAACCTCCCACCCTGCCTCTCAAATTCCTCCTACCAGGAAGATCATATGATAATTGTCTTTCTCTGATTGACTTATTTCACTCAGCATGATACCTTCTAGTTCCATCCATGTAGTTGCAAATGGCAAGATTTCATTTCTTTTGATGCCTGCATAGTATTCCATTGTACATATATACCACATCTTCTTTATCCATTCATCTGTTGATGGACATCTTGGTTCTTTCCATAGTTTGGCTATTGTGACATTGCTCTAGCAATGTTCTTTATGATAGCCCTCCTCCCAAAAAAAAACCACCAGGAAAGAAAAAAAAGAAACTAGAAGCAAGATGAATTCTCAATACGTTATGGTTAAAAGCAGCTATATTTTATGACGCATATTAATAAATTGTAGTTTTATACACTAATAATAATCTGAAAAGGAAATTACAGAAATATATTTAGGAGTTAACAAGGAGGGGTAAGTCTTATATAATGAAATTTACAAAACATTGCTGAATGACATTAAAGACATAATAAATGGAAACATATCTTATGTCCATAAATTGGAAGACTTTATACTGTTAAAATGTCAATACTATCCAAAGTGATCTGCAGATTCAGTGCAATCTCTCTACCAAAATCCCAATGACAAATCTGTATATTTGGAGTAAATACACAATAGTGCAGTTGCTGGGGCATAGGGTGGCTCTATTTTTAACGTCTTATGGAGTCCCCATACTGTTTTCCAAGGTGGGTGGGGGATGGGGTAACTTAATGATGGGCAGTTAAGGAGGGCATGTGATGTGATGTGATGAGCACTGGGTGTTATATGCAACTAATGACTCATTGAATATTATATCAAAAACTAATGATGTACCATATGTTGGCTAACTGAATTTAAATTTAAAAAAATCCCAATGACATTTTTTGCAGAAATAGCAAAACCATCCTAGAATTCATATGGTATTTCAAGGGACCCTAAGTAGCCAAAACAATCTTGGAAAAAAAAAACAAACAAACAACAAAGAACAAAAATCAAAGCAGGAGAACTCCTGACTTCCAAATTTATTACAGACCTACAGTAATTAAAAGTGTGGTACTGGCATAAAGATAGATATATAGACCAATGGAATAGACTAGAGATCCCAGAAATTAATCCTCATATATATGATCAAATTATTTTTGACAAGGTTGCCAAGACTATTCATTGGGAGAAAGGATAATTTTCTCAACAAATGGTGCTGGGAAAACTGGATATTCATATGCATAACAATGAAGTTGGACACTTATCTAACATACACAGATATTAACCCACAATGGATTAAAGACAAATGTAAGACCTACATTTAGGTCTTACCTAAACCATAAAACTTAAAAGAAAGCATAGGGCAAAATTTGCATGCCATTGAACTTGGCAATGATTTCTTGGCTATGACACCAAAGACACAGCAATAAAGGAAAGGGAAGATAGACAAATTGGACTGCATGAAAATTTTAAATTTTTGTACACCAAAAAACACTCTCAACAGAATAAAAAACTGTTATTCAGAATGAGAGAAAATATTTGCAAAACATGTATCTGATAAGTGACTAATATCCATAGTATATAGAAAATTCCTTAAACTCAACAGCAACAAAATAAACAACTTGATTTGAAAATGGGCAAAGGGCTTGAGTGGACATTTTTCCAAAGAATATATACAAATAGCCAATAAATACATTAAAAAATTCCCAACATCACTAATCATTAGGGATGTGCAAGTGAAAACTACAGTGGGCTACTACCTCACCCATTAGGGTGGCTATTATAAAAAAAAAATAGAACAACAAATGTTGGTGAAGATATGGAGAAACTGGAGCCCTGTGCACTTTTGGTGGGAGTATAAAATGGTATAGCTGCTGTAGAGACCAATATGGAAATTTATCAAAAAATTAATAAAATTACCATGTGATCCAATCTTTCCACTTCTGGATATATATGCCCCTAAAAATTGGAATCAGGATCTCAAAGATATTTGTACACCCATGTTCAAGCAACACTATTCATAGTAGCTAAAAAATAGAAGCAACAGTAGATGAATGAATAAGCAAAATGTGGTATATACATACAAGTGAATATAAGTCAGCCTTAAAAAAGGAAGGAAATTCAGACACAGGCTATAATATGGATGAACCTTGAGGATGTTATTCTAAATGAAATAGGCCAGCCACAAAAAAAACAAATACTGTATGCTTCCACTTGTATGACATATTTAATATAGCCAAAACCGTAGAGATAGAAAGTAGAATTGTGGTTGCCAGGGGCTGGGAGGGAATGGGGAATTATTGTCTAATTGGTATAGTTTCAGTTTTACAAGATGGAAAGAGTTACAGAGATAGATGGTGGTGATGGTTGCACATTATGAATGTATTCCATACCACTGACCTTTATAGTAAAAATGGTTAAGATGGTAAATTTTATGTTATTTGTATTTTACCAAGATAAAAATTTTTTAAAGCTCTATTATGGACTTACTTTGCTCTATTATTATAAATGAGTTAAAATTATATGTATCCACATGGAAAGATACCCAGAATGTGTTGACAAATTTAAAAAGCAAGTGTCAGAGTAAAATGGTCAGTATAACTTCATGTACATAAGAAAGAAAACAGTATAAATATGTGTATTTTATGTATACTTAAACAAGCATAAAAAGAATCTAGAGTGACTAGAAGAAAATCGGAAAGGAATGCTACTACTCCAGTGCAGATAACCTTCTCAAATGTTAGAATAGGGAAATTCTATAAAGCTATAGCACAGCCAAGTTTTTTTGGTGGTTTTGGAACTTGGTTCTAGGGATTTTCAAGTGGAAAACAAGATCTGTCTGCTCATTCATTTTAGTTGCTCTAGCTTCTTTTCTGTGCAATCTTCATAGACATAGGTTCTCAGAAAGTTGATTAGTGGATATTTTTCCCACAGGTGTAAGAACGGTAGAATAATTTTGTAATATAATTACTTATTTGATGTCAAAAGAGGTGCCTGGTAAAAGAGGACATGCTTTGAAGCCTAGGGAACTCTCATTAGCAGTGAGGCTGTGGAAAGAGCTGAAGTTTAGGAATCAGAAGAACCATGGTCTCATTCTAGTTCTGTTAGTGATTAGCTGACTGAGTACGTAAAACTGTTTGCTCTTTCTGTGCCCCTGTTTCCTTACATGTATATGGAGACATAATATAAGAAAGATTATATCTTTCACTGCCTACATAAAATGATCACGATATTTGCTTTCTTATAGGAGTTTATAAAAATAAGTAACATCTTAAAAAAAAAGAGTAACATCTTGCCGTTCTAGCAGCTAGATGGCACTACTGCCTCTAACATTTGTTTAATAATTTGAATTTAATTACAGCTGGTGCTGAATGTGCTGTACTTCTTTCCTTCCATGATGGCTTTTGCCAAAAGATACGACTTACAGATTAAAGGCAATGTAACTATGTTGCTTTGAGACACTATGGATCTCTTCATAGAAGGTTCATCATAGATCAGCCTGAAGTCTGAGAAAACCGAAAGCCAACCTTTTATAAGGATAGAATCACTATATTGTAATCATTCCTTGGGACTTAGTTGCCCTAGTTTCATCAGAGTTCTTTCTTTGTACCCCAAATGACATGCTAACAGGCCCAGCCTGAGAGAGTGTAGTTATGTGAGGAGGGTTGTATTTATTTAGGGAGGTTCTGTTTTTACCACATCTCCAAATCCAGGGGAAGAGACCTGCAGTTACAAGCTATGCTTTGTTGATTGTTGAGTCATAGATTTTAGCAATCCCTGAGCAAGCCAACTTCTGCATTTGACAATCAAGTACATTAGGCCTGGGAGATTAAGTGATTTGTTCAAGTTTACCCTCAAAATAGTCTTCAGACTCCCATCCCTTGTTTTTCTACTGTGATCTGCCTTGGGTATCAAAACTGACAGAGTTTGTAGGATCCTTTACCAAGGAGCCAACCAACCAACCAGCCAAACAAACAAATAAAATAGACTCCCATAAGCAGGATGGAATATTTAAACTAGTGTGAACTCCCTTTTCACCATCAAGCTCTAGAGCAAGGGTGCATTGGGCAACTGGACAATGGTGTGTATCAAACTCTTTGTAAATGAAGTTCTTCATCTCTTAAAAATGGATTTAAGTGATATTTGCCTGTCTTACAATATTGCACTGAAAAAATGTGAAAATTAAGTAGGAAATGGAGTAAGAATCTCGTTTTCTAAAATAATTTTATAGAAATCAGCTTATTCTTTTTTTAAATTAAATTAAAATTTTTTTGTGTTCCAAAATTCATTGTTTAAGAAATCAGCTTATTCTTATAATTTTTTTCCCTCTGTCAAAGAAGTTAATTTTTCTTCTTTTAAATTTATGTCTTGGTTATTTATAATTTTTTTTTCCATTTGCAAGATACCAGAACATACTTAACAGGGAGCTATGTACCTCCTCATCTTGCCCTTTGTTCACTTAAACAAGAAAGAGTTGTGTATTCAGCTTTGTCTACTTCCTGAGATCCCTGCACAAAAATTATGGAAGTAATGCTATGGCAACATAATGCTAATTTCTTTTTTTTTTTATTCGAGTGTTTAGTTATTGAATTGTGAATTCTGAGTCACTAAGATCTGCTTGAAAGACTGTTAACAGTTTTATTTGATAACATATTATACAATAGTCATACTTTTCCCTTTTCAAATCTGTCCTTTTCAAAATAAAAATACATATTTAGCAGTTTATATATTCTCTTTTATGGTTTCTTTGGCAAATCCTGTGTATCATGTTGTGACTGTAAGTCACTTTACCTAGAACTCTGTGAAAGAATGGTTTTAGGAAGTGATGCTGACAGTCATTTAATGTTCTGTGAATAGTGTTTTCTGGTTTGTTTGAAACCTTTAAAATGAAGAAAATAAATTGAAGATTTGCATGATAATAGTTGTATTTCTAATATGTGCTAACTATAAAAATATATAATGAGAGAAAACAACTGTAAATTCAGTTGCATTGTTTACTTGAGTTAGTATTTCATTAGTCATAAAACATATACATATATTTGAAAAATAGAAGTATTTCTATGAGCAAAATATATTATGTATTCAATTAAGAGATAGTACTAGCTGCACTTAGGGATTTAGATGCAGTTTCCCTAGAGTTTCCCCCAAACTGTAAGTTGGGAGCCACTGTTGTAGAATATCTACAAGTGAATGGGATTGTAAAGATTTATATTCAGCTGCAGTTAAAGTGCATTTGCGGCTTAATATGTTCCAGGAGCTAAATAAGATTGCCTTACACGTATTAAATAATTTATTTCTCACAGTAGCCCTATAAAGTAGGTGTTAGCATTGTCCCAATTTTATAAATGTAGAGAGAAACTGAGAGGGTTTAAGTCACTTTTTTAAGGTCACATAGCTAATAAGTGGCAGACCTGAGATCTGAGCCCTACTAGAAGGAGCTCCAGAGCTTGACACTAAACTTAACACTGACTTTTCCTTCACTGAATTAGAATGTTTTTCAGTTGAGAGTTTAATATGTTTTATACCTATATATCATTCTGATTCTCATGCCTCTCTCAAACACACAATCAGCTAAACTGAGATTTAAAGCTACTGGAACAAAATTTAGAGCTACTGGAACAAAAATGTATTTTATTTAAAAAATTTTTTTTATTATTTCTTATTATGTTAGTCACCATACAGCATGTCATTAGTTTTTGATGTAGTGTTCCAAGATTCATTGTTTACATATAATAACCAGTGCTCTGTGCAACACGTGCCCTCCTTAATACCCATCACTGGGCCAACCCATACCCCCACCTTCCTCTACTCTAAAACCCTCAGTTTATTTCTTGGAGTCCACAGTCTCCATGGTCCGTCTCCCCCTCTGATCCCCCCCCCTTCATTTTTCCTTCTTTCTCCTAATGTCCTTCACGCTATTCCTTATGTTCCACAAATAAGTGAAACCATATGGTAATTGACTTTCTCTGCTTGACTTATTTCACTCAGCATAATCTCCTCCAATCCCATCCATGTTGATGCAAAACTTGGGTATTCATCATTTCTGATGGCTGAGTAATATTCCACTTTATATATATGGACCCCATCTTTTCAAATGCAACACCCAAAAAACAGATAATCAAGTCAAAAAAATGGGCAAAAGACACAAACAGACACTTGTCAAATGAAGACATACAAGTGGCTAACAGACACATGAAAAAATGTTCCTCACCATTAGCCATCAGGGAAATTCAAATCAAAACCACACTGAGATACCACCTTACACCAGTTAGAATAGCAAAAATTAACAAGGCAAGAAACAAAAAATCTTGGAGAAGATGTGGAGAAAGGGGAACCCCCTTACACTGCTGGTGGGAGTGCAAGTTGGTACAGCCACTTTGGAAAACAGTGTGGAGTTTCCTCAAAAAATTAAAAACAGAGCTACTATATGACCTGGCAATTGCACTACTGGGTATTTACCCCAAAGATACGGATGTAGTGAAAAGAAGGGCCATATGTACCCCAAAGTTCATAGCAGCAATGACCACAAAAGCCAAACTGAAAAGAGCCGAGATGCCCTCCAAAAATGTATTTTAATGAAAACACAAAGTCAACATAATATTACCTGAAGGGATTTTAGAGGTCATCCAATAAGTGGTACACTTATCCAATAAGTGGTTCCCAAGTAGAGTAGGGAGCTATTTGGGCGAGTATTAAAATTCAAAATCCAAGACGACCACTGGCTAAATCTATATCTTTGGGACAGGTGAACTTAGACATAAACATATTTTCTTTTTTTTTTTTTGACATAAACATATTTTCAAAGATAGTCCCAAGTGAGTTTAATGTATACACCTGATTAAGGACTGACTACTGGTCTAATTCACTTTCCTCATTCTGTTTTTGAAGAATTTGAAGTCCAGAAGGAGAGCAGGTTATTTCCACACAAGATCTAATATTAAAATCTTTGCCATCATCAACTTAAACATATATATGGGTGTGTGTGTATGTGTGTGTGTGTGTGTGTGTGTTTCCTTTTTTTCAGACATCTATAGAGATAAAAGACCATTTGAGTATTTTACAGGCTAAATAGGGAGAGAGTACTTAGGCACGAAAACCATAAATTACAAAAACTACATATGTTGGAAAATTAAATGTGGAAAAATTACTTATGGCAGAAAGAAAAGAGGTTTACTGGACAAAGACATCTCTAAGATAGGCTTCAGAGTGGAGGTGGATCTTGAAAGAAGAGTAGAAGTTAGTGAAGTAGAGAGGAGAAATGGGAAGCTTTGGAGAAGTAGTGTGATAAAGAGATAGGCAGGAAGGGATAAATGAACAGACCATTCTAGCTGAGGTGAATGGTTTTTTTATTTTATTTTATTTTTTTATTATTTATTATTTATTTATTTTTGTGGAAACAAGTAGAAGAGCAGTTAGAGAAGTGGGTGGGGGCTAAATGGTGGCCTTTTGAGCTAGACTAAGAAGTTTGCACTTTTTCCTATAGGAATAAGAAAGCTGTTGAAAGTTTTGGTGGATGATGGATGAAAATGGTACTTGCAAATCCAGTGGCTGAATTTAAGTGTAAGGATTCACCTGATGACTATGGGCCTACCCTGTGGATGGAGAACTGCTTTGCAATTAAGAATTGCAATGGCAGGTGTAGCTTACCTGGTAGAATTCTATTGCTATTATTGTTTCCAGACAGAAACTATGATAGCACATAAGGAAGAGGAGTCCTGCTTAGGACTCTCAAAACAATGCTCTAGACTGCTTTCCATGGTGGAACTTCTAGTATGTTTTTGAGCAAGATGCCTAGGAGGAAACCTAACCAAAGAGACAAAGGATTTGTCTCAGAAAACTATAGAATAATCATGAAAGAAATTTTGGAAGACACAAAGAAATGGAAAAATGGGGGCACCTGGGTGGCTCATTAGTTAAGCATCTGCCTTTGACTCAGGTCATGATCCCTGGGTCCTTGGGTCAAGCTCACTGGGCTCCTTGCTTGGCTGGAAGCCTGCTTCTCCCTCTTCCTCTCCCCCTGCTTGTGTTCCCTCTCTTGATGTATGTCTGTCAAATAAATAAATAATTTTTTTAAGTGTTAAAAAATAAAAGAAATGGAAAAATGTCCCATGCTTATGGAATGGAAGAAGAAATATTGTTAAAATGTCTGTGCTATCTAGAGCAATCTACACATTCAATGCAATTGCTTTCAAAATACCATCAACTTTTTTCATAGAACTGGAACAAATAGTCCTAAAAGTCCCCTATGATCCTCTGCCTTGTTTCTCAAATTCCACATATCAGTGAGATCATATGATAATTGTCTTTCTCCTATTGACTTAGTTCTCTTGCATAATACCCTCTAGTTCCATCCACATAGTTGGAAATGGCAAGATTTCATTTTTTGATGGCTGTGTAATATTCCATCATTCATTCGTGTGTGTATATATATATATATATATATATATATATGTACCACATCTTCTTTACCCATTTGCCTGTTGATGGACATCTGGGCTCTTTCATGGTTTGGCTATTGTGGACATTGCTGCTATAAACATTGGGGTGCAGGTGCCCCTTTGGATCACTACCTTTGTATCTTCAGGGTAAATACCCAGTAGTGCAATTGCTGGGTAGCATAGCTCTGTTTTCAACTTTTTGAGGAATCTCCTTACTTTTTTCCAGAGTGGCTGGACCAGCTTGCATTCCCATTATCATTTCTTTTCTGTTTAGAAAACTTTTAGGGGTGCCTGGGTGGCTCAGTGGGTTAAAGCCTCTGACTTCGGTTCGGGTCGTGATCCCAGGGTCCTGGTATCGAGCCCCGTATCAGGCTCTCTGCTCCACAGGGAGCCTGCTTCCTCCTCTCTCTGCCTGCATCTCTGCCTACTTGTGATCTTTGTCTGTCAAGTAAATAAATAAAATCTTTAAAAAAAAACAAAAAAGAAAACTTTTAGAGTAGGTCTACTGATGATCAATTCTTAGTTTCTCTTCATCTGAAAAAGGCTTGATTTCTATTTTATTTTTGAAAGATATTTTCATTAGGTAAAGGATTTGGGGTTGACAGTTCTTTTCTTTTAGTTCTTTAAAAATGGTATGGTTTATTTCCTTCTGGCCACCATGGTTTTTGATTATTAATCGACTATCATTTGGATTGTTTTTCCCTTATAGGTAAGGTGTTTCCCTTATAGGTAAGGTGTTTTTTTTGCTGCCTTCAGGACCTTTTCTTTACTTCGTTCAAAGTTTGGGTATCATGCATAATTGGTATAGATTTCCTTGGATTTATCCTGGATGGGAATATTTTTACCTTCTTCAATCTGTAGGCTTATGTATTTTGCCAAATAGTTGTCAGTCAACTGTTATTTCTTCAAGTACTTTTCTAGCGCCACACTTTTTCATCATACCTTCCAGGGACTCTAAAACATAAATGTTAGATCATTTGTTATAGTTCTACAGGTCCCTTAACTCTGTTAATTCTTTATAGTCGATTTTCTTTCTGTTGTTCAAATTAGGTAATTTCTATTACTTTGTCTTACAGCTCACTGGGTTTTTTTGGTCCCCATTTTGATGTTGAGCTCATCCACTGAAGTTTGTTTTTATTTTTTTTTAATTTCAGTTATTGTATTTTTCAGTTTAAAATTCCAAAGTAGACATTCAGATGGCTAGCAGACACATGAAAAGATGCTCAACATCACTCATCATCAGGGAAGTACAAATCAAAACCACAATGAGATATCACTTCACACCTGTCAGAATGGCTAAAATTAACAACACAGGAAACAATAGGTGTTGGCAGGGGTGAGAAGAAAGGGTAACCCCCTTACACTGTTTGTAAGAATGCAAACTGGTGCAGCCATTCTGGAAAATAGTATGGAGTTTCCTCAAAAAGTTAAAAATACAATTATCCTATGACCCAGCAGTTGAACTACTAGGTATTTATCCAAAGGATACAAAAATACTGATTCAAAGGAGCACGTGCACACTGATACTTAGAGTAGCATTATCAACATTAGCCAAATTATGGAGGGAGCCTAAAAGTCCATCAACTGAAAAATGGATAAAGAAGATGTGAGATATATATCTTTATATCTATATAGCTATATTTATATCTATAGACATAGATATATATTTTTTTAAGATTTTATTTTTTTATTTGACAGAGACAGCAAGAGGGGGAACACAAGCAGGGGGAGTTGGAGAGGGAGAAGCATGCTTCCCACTGAGCAGGGAGCCCAATGTGGGGCTCAATCCCAGGACCTTGGGATCATGACCCGAGCTGAAGGCAGATGCTTAATGACTGAGACTCCAGAAGGGATATTTTTGCTTTTCATGCTTGGATTATTTTTAAAAAACTTTTAAAAATCCTTCTGCTGGTAAAATCATTTTCATCATAAAAATCCAGATTCATAATTTTTTTCTTTTTTTAAAAATTTGTTTATTTGACAGACAGAAATCACAAGTAGGCAGAGAGGCAGGCAGGGCGGGGGGAAGCAGGCTCCCCACCGAGCAGAGACCCCAACGTGAGGCTCGATCCCAGGACCCTGAGATCATGATCTGAGCTGAGCCGAAGGCAGAGGCTTAACCCACTGAGCCACCCAGGTGCCCCCAGATTCATAATTTTAACAACACATCACAGGGTGCCCTTGGTGCTGGCCACAAGGAGGCTGTGCTGGGGTGGGGACAGGGAGAGGGAGAGAGGTCCCGGCTCTCACATGTACCATTCCTTGAAGTTGGAGGAGAGGCCACTGTGGCCCCCAGCTTCTGGCTGCCCCCCACCAGAACTGCTGCCGCCCCTGCCACCTGCCCTGCTGTATATAAATATATATGTGCACACAAAGAAATATTACTCAACCATCCATTTGGTTCTTATTTATATCTTCTATTCTTTGCTAGGACTTTCTCTTTGTTAGGACTTTCTATTTTGTTTTGAGTGTATTTGTGATTGCTCATTGAAAAACTTTTTATTATGGCTGTTTTAAAATCTTTGTTAGATAATTCTAGGATTGCTATCATCTACATATTGGCATCTCTTGACTGTACTTTTTTAGTCTGTTTTAGATTTTCCTGATTCTTGGTATAATAACTGATCCCCAGTTGAAACCTGGATATTTTGGTATGTTAAGAGATTCTAGATCTTATTTAAATCCCAAGTGGTTTGCTCTGACACAAAGGGAAGGAGGGGTGTCACCTCCTTAATGCTAGTGAAGGTGAAGGTAGAAGACTAGCAGGAAAGAAAGTTCCAGCTCACCAGAGATCTTCACTGATATTTTCCTGGATGGGAAGCCTTTTTACTGCTCTCTATCTGACCACCACTGACAACACACAGAGAAAGGTAGTGGTCTCATTTCTCCTGGAGAGTGGTGTAAATCCTTACTTCCATCTAGGTTCCTCTGATACCACTCTAGTAGGAAGAGAGAGGGATATCCTGTTACTGTTTGGTGGGGATTGAAGTCCATGCTCCCCATGTGGTTTCCACTGACACCATGGTATGTGTTCATGAGAGGCTGGCTAATTACTGTCCAGAGGGATGAATGTCCCAGTTCCCTACTTCTCTAATAAGTAAGTGAGTATTGGGATGCCTTATTGTAGCCTGGTGTATTCCAGCCTGGTGGAAGACTAGGGTTCTCACTTGTCCTTTGCTGGTGGGGTTGGAGGTAAGGGTGGGGGTGGGGTCAGTTTCTTCTTTGGTTCCTATTTTGTGTGGTGTTTATTTTTTTATTTTTATTTTTTATTTTATTTAAGCTTTTTTTTTTATTTAAACATATAATATAACCCCACCACCCTCTCCCAACCCCTCTCCCCCCTACCCCCCTCAGTTTGTTTTATGACATTAAGAGTCTCTTTTGGTTTGTCTCCCTCCCGAACCCATCTTGTTTCATTTTTTCTTTTCCTACCACCTTAACCCCCAGTGGTGTTTATTTTTTAAACATTTTTTTGTCTTAGACTGTTCCTTTCCTGGACTTTTGGCTAAACAGCAGGCTGCTGTTGTTGTTTATGTCTGTTTTATTCATCATTGTTTCTGGGTTGCTGACTCCTTCAGTTCCAAGTCTGGAATATACGAGGCAAAAAGAAAAAGTAGGAACCCACCACCATGTTGTTACTTTGGGTCCTGAGGTTCCTAGCCCACCTGCCTTCTTCTCTTCACCTTTTAGTCTTCTTATGTTTGTTTTATATATAATATTAAGGGTTTTGTATTGTATTTAGTGAGAGGAATAGGGAAAAGTGCATCTACTCCACCTTCCTGGAAGGGAAGTCCTTGTAAAAATGTGTTTTTAAGCATTAGATCTTATTAGATTTCATTAGATTCCAGATGTTCTGATTGCATAATTTGTATGCTTGTTATTTGTGTGAAAGGTGCCCTTTCATGTTGGTTTATCCCTTGAAAAATTAATGAATTTTCCTGAAATAAGTGAGTTACTACTTTTCAAGTAAAGCATTTAAATAGATGGTAATTTTTAAAAACTTTGTTCTTTTTTTTTCCTTTTTTTTTTACTTTATTTAAGCTTTATTTAAACATATGATGTAACCCCACCACCCCCCTCAGTTTGTTTTATGACATTAAGAGTCTCTTTTGGTTTTTCTCCCTCCCGATCCCATCTTCTTTCATTTTTACTTTTCCTACCACCTTAACTCCCACCCCCGTTGTTTTTAAGTGGCATTTTACTTTCAACAAATCAGTGTTTCTTTTCTTTTCTTTTCTTTTCTTTTCTTTTTAGGAGGGGTTGGGGAAGGTGTCAAAAGACTTGTTTGAGAATCTGATTAAAACACTATACCTTCTGCCCCCAAATTTTGCTTGCCATTTATGAGGTTCATAGGTAGCATATAGAGCATATAGAGCCTGGTAAATAATCTGTTTTCTGTATTGGTAACATGAGCTGTGAAGTTGACAATCTAGATCTTCCTTACTTTAATACCTATATTATATTTCTTATTCCTATCTTAAACACTCAGTATTTTCTGTTACTTATTTATTTCCAGCTAGGTATATGTAGGAATCTCCTAATCACATAGGCCATATCGCTATCTTTGGATTGTCCATAATTTGGCATGAAAAGCAACCATTATGTGAAAAAAAGGTATTGATAAGATTTTCTCTCTGTTGAACAAAAGATTTGATGCTGGATGACTGTTGCTGAGGAAAGATTGCTAAAGAGACTTTTTCAGTTATTTATTGCTGTGTAGCATGTCCCCCCAAAACTTAGTAGTTTAAAACTACAACTATTAATATTTCTCAAAATTCTCTGGATTGGTAATCTGGATGGTTTTTCTGCTAGTCTTGACTGGGATCACATGATTGCATTTTTATGATGATTTGACTGAGGCTGGAGGCCCAAGATCTCCTCCCTAATACTTCTGGCAGTTGATGTTAGCAGTCAGCTGGGGCACCTTGGTCCTCCTTCACATAGCCTCTCATCCTCCATTTGGTAAGATTAGACTTCTTTAATGTGTGGTAGTCTCAGTGTTCCAAGAGAGAAAAATATGAAAACTGTAAGGCCTCTGAAGGCCTTGTCTTGAAGTCACATGGTATTACTTCTCCTGCATTCTGCTGGCCAAAGCAAGTCACAGGGCCAGCCTGGATTCAAGCAGAAGGGAAATAGATTCCATCTCTTGATGGGAAGAGGGGCAGAGTCACACTACAAAAGGGCATATGAGATGAGGAGTATTGTGGCCATTCCTACAAACAATCTACCACAGGGGACAAGGAAGTATAATGCTGATGAAGTAGAGGAGGTGATTTGTGCAGAAGGTTAGTGAGTAGTAGGGTGAGCTACTGACACGAGGCCATGTGTCCTGGAACAAACTCAAGCTATGAACAGCAGCCAAAGAAAAGAGTGTGAAGCATTTGGCAGGCCCAGACTTTCTGTGATGACTAGCTCTGGGGACTACTCATTTTGACTTGGCCAGTGGACAGAACTTGGCTTTTTTCCCTAGAGTTTTCTCCCTTTTGTAAGCAAAGGCTGAAGTCAATAAGCTATAGTTCAATTTGGATACATAATCAGCCTGGGACAAAGTTTTTTTTTCCCCCAGGCTAAGCACCTCATGGACTTAAAAATTTCAAATATGAAATGCATCTGTCTGCAAAACACCTATTATGCAAACATTTTGGCTGCAAAAATGGTGTTGTAAGCAATGAAAAAATGGAAGACTATGGCATTATTCAAAAATTTTGGTGCTTATAACCCAATGGATTAGTAGCATTAATTTAGTAAACTAGCTTTAAAGAGGATATGTGGATATTTCTTGATAAGGCTGATGCCTTATCATCCAGTACTGCACCAGTTGGAAATCTCAGGTGAGATGTTCATGTCAGGCATTCACTTCTGGAACATGAGCTGGGAGTAGACATGTGACTGTGCCTATGAGATCAAGTGTGTGCTGAATCAGCAATAGCCAGGAAAGATTAATCACATGCCTGCATACCAACACTCACTGTGTGTCCAGTCCTGTCTTATAGAATGCCAACTTTTCAAGTTTCACCATCTGGGATCTCTGAGCTCTAAATATACAACCTTACTCTAACATAGTAGTAAGGAACAACCTAGGGGCACCTGGGTGGCTCAGTGGGTTAAAGCCTCTGCCTTCGGCTCAGGTCGTGATCCCAGGGTCCTGGGATCAAGCCCCGCATTGGGCTCTCTGCCAAGTGGGGAGCCTGCTTCCCTTCCTCTCTCTCTGCCTGCCTCTCTGCCTACTTGTGATCTCTGTGTGTCGAATAAATAAATAAAAATCTTTAAAAAAAAAAAAAAGGAACAACCTAATGTGACTTTTAAAACATGGCAGTGATTACTAAGAGAGATCTTCAAAAGCTACCTTATTGTTCTATATGTATTTCATTCCTTTAACTGAAATATTCTGGGAGTGTTGGCAATAGAGAAGGCACTCTCATGGAAGATAATCAAAGGTAGTGTGTGAGGCTGATCTTACACATATATGGAATAAAAAAGTGATCTGAATGATTTTAAGAAAGGAATAAACTCAGAAGAATATCCTTTCTGGATCATTTCTCATCTGAAATTTTACCACTAGAGCAATTCTTTCTCCCTCTCCTCTTCTTCTTTCTATCTTCTTCTTTCTAACAGTTTCCTGTAGACTTTCTCTATTAAAGGGCAAATATTCCTGGTATGTGGCTATATAGGGCTTCATGAGATAGTGGACATCATAGAAATCTTGATTTCTGACTCTATCCTTACTAATGGAAAAGTTACTAAACTTCTGTTGGACTCATTGGGTTTTGTGGGGATTCAGCTTGATTATATGTATGTTTATATATACATACATACATACACATACATACGTGTGTGTGTGTGTATATATAATAGAACTTCGTGTATATATATCTATCTGTCTATCCATCCTGTACCCTCATCTATCCATCCTGAAAAATAATGGATGTTCAATAAACATTAATTTCCTGCTTTTCTTAAAATAGCAAACTAGCAAACTACTAGGTAATATTTTCTTTCACTGCTCTTTCTTGACATTATGGCAGAGGTTTGTAACTTGGGGTCTTTGGGGAGAAAGGGGGGTTCTGTGGACTTGAATGAGGAACAGTTATGTCTTTATTTTCATTTATCTTTAACTGAAATTTCACATTTCCTTCAATTAAAGATGTAAACTACAAACCACAACAATATTAGCAATACCAATATGAGACTTTGTCACCAATAGGAGTAACAAATATTTTCTTGTCACATTATAAAATTTACAGAAAGTTTGAAGCATGATTTATATTCATGATTACTTTGAATTGACAGTTATTAGACTGCTACTAGATCTTGTTATTGAATACATCAATAAAGATGCACACATATTACTATTTCACAAATTTATTTAGTGATTTGGTACATGCATTCCATTATAATTGGTTTTATTTTTAACTTTATGCATTTTATTTTATGGATTTAGAAACATTCTAAGATGAGATCCATGTGCAGTAAAAGAAAAAGTTAAAATATGCTACTTGTACTTGTTCAGTAGTGATGTTTGTGGTACCAACTTCTTTTGTATGGTTTAGCCGTGTGATCACTTACACTTAGATTTTTTAATCATTAGGCTGTAGACATGACTGCTTTTTAGAAATTTAGCAATTTATTCAAAAAAGTTCTCCACAATGATTAAGTTTAAAATTGAACAGCTAAAATATTTGTGTATGGATGACATTAAATTATAGTGTATTTATACAATAGAATACAACTAACATTAAAAGGAGTGAAGAATAGTTACATATACTACTGTGGAATAATTTTCAGGATACACTGTTAATTTAAAAAAGAAAAAGAAGACAAATGTTTATAGTATTCCACCTTTTATCTAAGAAAGAGGTATACAAATAAATGTAAAATAAAAACATATGTTAGCTACCTTACTTTTCTAAAAATGGCCTAAATAAAATGAGATATCCTGGATTAGGTCCTGGAACAGAAAGAGGATGTTAATGGAAAAACTAGTGAAATATAAGTAAAAGTCTGTAATTTAGTTGTTAGTGTTGTGCCAGTTATTAATTTCTCATTTTTGACAAATGTACAATAATTATGTGAGACGTCAACATTGGGGAAAGCTTGATGAAGGGGATATAGACCTCTCTCTGCTATCTTTGCAACTTTTCTGAAAACTGAAAATTATTTGAAAGTAAAGCTTAAGAAAAGAATAAAGACAAATGGAAGGGTAAACCAGAAATTAATAAAAATATTTAGTGCAAAGGAAGGAAGAGGATAGAGACAGTAGGGATAGAAACTAGAAACTTCCAAATATACATGGTTTTGTAGATCAAACTCAGCCTAACCACTGAAATGTTGTTTTATGAAATTATAAGAGAGAATTTTAAAAGTCCCTAAAATCACAAGTAAAATGAAACCGAACGTACCTACTTTTGCATTGCTGGCTTAGTCACATTAAGAGGAATTGATTTCAAGTAATTTTAGAGCAGAATAATTTGACTACATACAGCTAGTGGGATATATCCTATGGCTGAAACAAACTGCAAAAAAATTTAAACTGCCTTTGGTAATAATATTGTAATAATAATATTAATATTGCCATTTTTTCCAAGATTTTATTTATTTATTTGAGAGAGCACAAGCAGAGGGAAAGAGAGGAAACAGACTCCCTGTTGAGCAGGGAGCTGAACGTGGGGCTAGATTCCAGGTCATAACCTTAGCCTCAGGCAGATGCTTAACCGACTGAGCCACCCAGGCACCCAAGTACTGTTATTTTGAACCAACATTTATATATGTGTGGTATGTGTATTAAATATATAGTAAAATAAATAATGTTAATGTCATTACTAAATCAGTATTTTTAGTATAAGATAAAGAGATAAAAACATAAAATCAAAGAAGTAAAAAAAACTCTGTAGTTATATATTTGAATTGGAAATACTGGTATAATTTATGATGACTTTCTCATAAAAATAATCAGTGACGCCCTGATTTCCTAATTTATTGGTAACTAAAAAGAGCAAAATACATGGTGTTAAAAAGGAAGGTCTGCTCTTTATAGCTACTGTCAAATGAGGGGAAAAGGTATTTAAGGTAGTAAGTACAGGAGGAAATCATACTTCATACTTCATCATAGAGGATGTTCTGGTAAAATGAATGATATTTGTAATCATGTTTTGAATCAAGAAAAGCTCCATTTGTGACCATGTTCTCTTTTGGAGAGCAGTCAAATGTTTCACTATATTAGAAAATAAATAAAACTTGTTTTAGCATTTAAACATAAATTTAAGGTATATCAAAATTTATGTGGCTTTCTTTCTTCCCATATTATTTTGCAAACATTTCCAAATGTGAGCTAATGTCTCCTATTGATTTTCACCAGATGATTACTTAAAGCATCTTGGTAGGAATAACAAGTGTCTGGTCTGAGTCTATATTTATGAAAGGAATTGGCTGATAGGTAGTTATGTGAATCCATGTGCCTCTCAGAATCTAAGTGCTGCTGAATAGGTCATTGCAAGATGATCAGGGCTATCTAAATATACAGTTAATCTCCAAATGAATTTGAAGTATCATCTCCTTTCCCCATAGTACTGTGCACATGAGACATCACTGTGCTGACTTACTTAAAATTCCTTCAATCCAATTCCTTCTCCTTATTTATCCTTCATGGCTTAAAAATTACTAGCAATATAATTTGCTTTACATTTTAAACTATATTATTGAGTCACTAAGTTCAGCTTATGGCATGAATAGCATATTACTATATATACATATAGTTACTTTATTACATTACTATATATACATACATACTATATATACATATAGCATATTACATATAACTATATTATTGAGTCACTAAGTTCAGCTTATGGCATGAATAGCATAATGGCATGAATAGTATTATTTGAACTTGTCCTTAGGTGAGGCAGCCAGGCACTAATAGCTTTCTTTTTGGTAGAACAGTTAATTTCTTTAACTACATTTTTCTGTTATCTGTTTTCTGGAACTAAAAGTAGAGAAATAAGAGTGTCTGGGTGGCTTAGTCAGTTGAGTGTCTGCCTTTAACTCAGGTCATATGATCCCAGGATCCAGAGCTTTATTTGGCTCTTTCCTCAGTGGGGAGGCTTCCCCCTCTGCCTCTGTTTCCCTCTCCCCATTCCTCCCACCTCTTGTGCTCTTCTGGCTCACTCTCAAATAAATAAATGAAAGCCTTTAAAAAAGTTCCTTACATAGTTATGTAAACTTTCTCAGTTGCTATTCAAGTATTTTAACAAGCTTTTGAAGTACATGTATACTTGGAGTTGTTAGAAGACTGCCATTTTAGTGTTAGTAAAATCAGAGTCCTTTCCTTGTAACATCTAGCTGAAGTAAACTTCACTGAGAGAATAAACTTTTTTTAATGGGGTCAGAGAAGAAAGTTGATTAATTTGGCACATTGGGTGTGAGTAGTGGGGTCATTTACACAGCTAGAAGACAAATAAAGGCAGTGGGTACCTAAGGGACCTAGAGTAGGGAGGAGAAAGAAAAAGGAAAGGAAGATCCATTTCTAAGGACAAACTGCTTTTGTAATGGCACCATGAACTGGACTGACATTGTATTCTACCTCAGCCATTTCTCATGGTGTCTCATTCCTTACTCCATCCTTTCTCACATCTTTCCCCTTGACCTTTTTTGTTGAGGCTGTTTTGTTTGTTTGTTTGTTTTTTAGGACATATCAATCGGAATATTGTCACCATTTCCATATCAACAAATATGCCAGGATGATCTTATAAAATCATATGGTGGTAACCAGGGAATGTCCTTTCTTATTGAATAAGAAAATGAGCAAGATGAATGTCAAACCAGCAGTATTGCTTTTTATCATGTTTTATTTTTAATTAACATATTATGTATTATTTGTTTCAGAGGTACAGGTCTGTGAATATCAGTCTTACACAATCCACAACACTCACCATAGAACATACCCTCCTCAGTGTCCATTACCCAACCACCCTATCCCCACCCACCTCCCTCCCCTCCAGCAACCCTCAGTTGGTTTATAGCAGCAATATCCACAATAGCCAGATGATGGAAAGAGCCTGATGTCCATCAAAAGATGAATGGACAAGAAGATGTGGTGTATATATGTACAAGGGAATACTATGCAGCCATCAAAAAATCCATGAAATCTTGCCATTTGCAATGATGTGGATGGAACTAGAGGGTACTCTGCTAAGCAAAATAAGTCAGTCAGAGAAAGACAATTATCATATGATCTCTCTGATATGAGAAATTTGAGAGGCAGGACAGGACTTGTGGGGGGAAGGAAGAGAAAAATGAAACAAGATGGGACCAGGGAGGGAGATAAACCATAAGAGACTCTTAATCTCAGGAAACAAATTGAGGGTTGTTAGAGAGGAAGGGGATGGGAGGGATAGGGTGGCTGGGTGATAGACATTGGGGAAGGTATTTTAATCTTGATCCCAAAACCAGTTGTGGTGAATCATCCTTTTAATGTACTGTTGGATCCTACTGGCTAGTATTTTGGTAAGAATTTTTGCACCCATGTTCATCAGGGATATTAGTTTGTAATTCTCCTTTTTGATGGGGTCTTTGTCTGGTTTGGGGATCAAGATAATGCTAGCTTCATAAAATGAGTTTGGAAGTTTTCCTTTCATTTCTATTTTTTGGAACAGTTTCAGGAGAGTAGGTATTAATTCTTCTTTAAATGTTTGTTAGAATTCCTCTGGGAAGCCATCTGGCCCTGGGCTCTTCTTTGTTGGTAGATTTTTGATGACTTCTTCAATTTCCTTACTGCTTATGGGTCTGTTCAGGTTTTCTGTTTCTTTCTGGCTCAGTTTTGGTAGTTTATACGTTTCTATGAATGCATTCATTTTTTCCAGACTGTGAAATTTGCTGGTGTATAGTTGTTCATAATATGTTCTTATAATTGTTTGTATTTCTTTGGTTTTGGTTGTGACCTCTCCTCTTTCATTCATGAGTTTATTAATTTGGGTCCTTTCTCTTTTCTTTTGGATAAGTCTGGCCAGGGGCTTATCAATCTTATTAATTCTTCCAAAGAGCCAGATCCCAGTTTTGTTGATCTCTTCTACTGTTCTTTTGGTTTCCATTTCATTGATTTCTGCTCTGGTCTTTATTATTTCTCTTCTTCTGCTGGGTTTAGGCTTTATTTGCTGTTCTTTCTCCAGCTCCTTTAGGTGTAGGGTTAGGTTGTGAATTTGAGACCTTTCTTGTTTCTTGAGAAAGGCTTGTATTGCTATATACTTTCCTCTTAGGACCACCTTTGCCGCATCCCACAGATTTTGAACAATTGTGTTTTCATTTTCATTTGTTTCCATGAATTTTTTCAATTCTTCTTTAATTTCCTGGTTGACCCATTCATTCTTTGGTAGGATGTTCTTTAGCCCCCATGTATTTGAGTTCTTTCCAACTTTCCTTTTGTGATTGAGTTCTAGTTTCAAAACACTGTGGTCTGAAAATATGCAAGGAATGATCCCAATCTTCTGGTACCAGTTGAGGTCTGATTTGTGACCCAGAATGTGATCTATTCTGGAGAATGTTTCACATGAAGTAGAGAAGAATGTGTATTCTGTTGCTTTGGGCTGGAATGTTCTGAATATATCTGTGATGTCCATCTGGTCCAGTGTGTCATTTAAAGCCTTCATTTCCTGGGGCGCCTGGGTGGCTCAGTGGTTTAAGCCTCTGCCTTCAGCTCAGGTCATGATCCCAGGGTCCTGAGATCGAGCCCCACATCAGGCTCTCTGCTCAGCAGGGAGTCTGCTTCCCCCTCTCTCTCTGCCTGCCTCTCTGCCTACTTGTTATCTCTCTCTGTCAAATAAATAAATAAAATCTTTAAAAAAAATTAAAGAGTAAATAAATAAAGCCTTCATTTCCTTGCTGATCTTTTGCTTAGATGATCTGTCCATTTCAGTGAAAGGGGTGTTAAAGTCCCCTACTATTATTGTATTATTGTAGATGTGTTTATTTGATTTTGTTATTAATTGGCTTATATAATTGGCTGCTCCGATGTTATGGCATAGATATTTAAAATTGTTAGATCTTCTTGTTGGGCAGACCCTTTAAGTATGATATAGTGTCCTTCCTCATCTCTTATTATAGTCTTTGGTTTAAAATCTAATTTATCTGATATAAGTATTGCTACCCCAGCTTTGTTTTGATGTCCATTAGCACAGTAAATGGTTTTCCACCTCCTCACTTTAAATCTGAAGGTGTGTTTGAGTCTAAAATGAGTCTCTGCAGACAGCATATCAATGAGTCTTGATTTCTTATTCATTCTGACACCTGTGTCTTGATTGGGGCATTTAGCCCATTTACATTCAGGATAACTATTGAAAGATATGAATTGAATGCTATCAATGGCATGAATAGTATTATTTGAACTTGTCCTTAGGTGAGGCAGTCAGGCACTAATAGCTTTCTTTTTGGTAGAACAGTTAATTTCTTTAACTACATTTTTCTGTTACCTGTTTAGTGCCACTGTATTGCCTGTAAGGTGACTGTTACTGTATATTGTCTTTGTTCCTTTCTGTTCTATGTTACTTTTAGGCTCTTTCTTTGCTTAGAGGACCCCTTTCAATATTTCCTGTAGAGCTGGTTTGGTGTTTGCAAATTCTTTTCTTTTTTGTTTGTTCTAGAAGCTTTTTCATCTCTCCTATTTTTAATGACAGCCTAGCTGGATATAGTATTCTTGGCTGCATATTTTTCTCATTTGTATTTTCTCTGAATATATCATGCCAGTCCTTTCTGGCCTGCTAGGTTTCTGTGGATAGGTCTGCTGCTAATCTAACATTTCTACTGTTGTAGGTTACAGATTTCTTATTCCAAGCTGCTTTCAGGATTTTCTCATTATCTCTGAGACTTATACGTTTTACTATTAGAAGATGGAGGTTGACCTATTTTTATTGATTTGGGGGAGGTTCCCTGCCTCCTAGATTTTGATGCCTGTTTCCTTCCCCAAACTAGGGAAGTTCTCAGCTATAATTTTCTCTAATATACCTTCCACTCCTCTCTCTCTTTCTTCTTCTTTTGGGATCCCAATTATTTGAATATTGTTTCGTCTTATGGCACCACTTACCTCTCAAATTCTACCCTCGTGGTCCAGTAGTTATCTTTCTTTTTCTCAACTTCTTTATCTCCATCATTTGATCTTCTATGTCACTAATTCTCTCTTCTGCTTCATTTATCCTAGGAGTAAGAGCCTCCATTTTTTATTGCACCTCATCAATAGCCTTTTAAATTTCAACTTGATTAGATTTTAGTTCTTTTATTTCTCCAGAAAGGGATTCTCTATTATATTCTGTGTTTTTTTTAAAGATTTTTATTTATTTATTTGACAGACAGAGATCATAAGTAGGCAGAGAGGCAGGCAGAGAGAGAGGAAGGGAAGCAGGCTCCCCACTGGGCAGAGAGCCCAATGCGGGGCTCAATCCCAGGACCCTGGGATCATGACCTGAGCTGAAGGCAGAGGCCCCAGCCCACTGAGCCACCCAGGTGCCCCGATTCTGTGCCTTTTTCAAACCCAGCTAGTATCTTTATAATCATCATTCTGAACTCTAGTTCCAACATCTTACAAATGTTCATATTGATTAGGTCCCTGGCAGCTGGTACTGCCTCTTATTCTTTTTTTTTGAGGTGAGTTTTTCTGTTTTTGTCCTTTTGTCCAAAGAATAGATGAATGAGAGAACAAAATGCTAAAAGGGTAACAATGATCCCAGAAAAATATGCACTAAAAAAGTCAGAAGAGACCCACAAATGGGGGAAGAAGAAAAGAAGAAAAAAAAAAGAATATGATTATGCTGGTGAATAGAACAGAGCCACACACTGGATTTTGGGTATATTTTGGTCTGTTAGAAACAAACTGCCTCCCAAAATTTTAATGAAAGGAAAACTTATGTATGTACAAAAATAAGGGTAAATATGTAAGGGATGGAATATGCCTGTAAAGATGAAAATTTAAAAAGATTTTTAAAAAGGAATTGATAAGAAGTTAGTTGAAAAAAGAAAGAAAAAAATAAAAAAAGAGAGAGAGAATATGATCAGGTGGGAGACTAGAATAAAGCCATACACTAGATTTAGGGTATATTTTGTTTGGTCTATTAGAAGAAAGTATATCCCCAAATTAAAAAAAAACAATTATATATATACAAAAAATAATGTTAGATACAATGAAGGGATAGAATGTGACTGTAAAAATTAAAAAAGATTTTTTAAAAAGGAATTGATATTTGTTAAAATAGGAAAGAGGAAAAATTCAAAATCAATCAATAAATTTAAAAAAACTAACTTTGAAAGACTAAAGAACCATGTGGAAAAAAGCATGAATTCTCTATGCTGTAGTCCCCTAGCACTGGTGTTTTGCAGTTCTCATTGATCATAAACTTGGTCTTGGCTCTAAACTTGGTCTTGGCTGGATGCTTGTTGATCTTCTGGGGGACGGGCCTCTTACAGTGATTCTCAAGTGTCTTTGCCCCAGACAGAATTGCACCACCCTTGCCAGGGGCCAGGCTAAGTAATCAGCTCAGGTTTGCTTTCAGTAGCTTTTGTTCCCTGAAAGATTTCTGTACACCTTTGGAAGAGGAGAAGGAAGATGGCGGCCTCCCAATCCCCGGCCTGGAGGAGCTGAGAGCTCAGGGCCCTGCTCTTCAGTGCGCCCTCAGAGAAAAGCAGTCAATCACTCCCGTCTCCCTGGTCTATCCACACTCTGAGCTCACCCAGCCTGTGACTGAGTGTTTTTATCTCTGGCATGTGACCCCACGTGGAATCTCTAAACACAGCAGATTCCTGCAACACGCTCCCACATCATTCCTTCTGGTGGAGGAAGGGGGTTCTCCCTGGATCTGCCACTTATGGGGTCCCTGCTTGAAGAGCAGTGGTCTGATTGTGCCATGGATTACTTTATGGCAACCCTGAGCTGAGAGCCTCCTTGGCTCTGTCTTTGCAACCGGCTTTCCTGCTTTGATACCTGGGAGCTCTGCCACACTCAAGCAACCCCCATCTTTCTGTGACCCTGAGGATCCTGAGACCACACTGTCCCAGTGAGGATTCCATCCCCTCCTTAGCCACAGGAGTGACAACCCTTTCGTAAAGCAGACTTCTGAAAGTTCTGATTTCGGGCTCTGCTGCTTTCTCACTTGCCGAGAGCCAGCTTCTCCCACCGTGGTCTGTCTTCCTGTATATCACCTCAAATTCACATATCCACTCTTCCTACCTTCTAGAAAGTGGTCACTTTTCTGTTCACAGAATTGCTGCTTTTATTCTCTTCAATCTCCTGTTGAATCTCTCCTGGTCCCTGGTTTACCTGGGACCAGATGAAATTTAGGTCTCCTACTCCTCTGCCATCTTGTGTCTCCCTTTAATAGAAATCTTTCTAAAAAGGTATATAATAAGTGGTCCATCAACAATATTAAGAATAAGGCTATTTACATTTTGACTTCTGAGAGGAAAAAATGGAATAAAAATTGAAGTTTTTGGAGAAGGAGATATAAAATTCCCAACTATTAAGAAGAGCTTATTCCTGTATGTTTTTAAAGATTTTATTTACTCATTTATTTGTCAGAGAGAGTAAGAGAGAGAGAGAGAGTGCACAAGCAGGCAGAGTGGCAGGCAGAGGCAGAGAGAGAAGCAGGCTCCCTGCCAAGCAAGGAGCCTGATGTGGGACTCGATCTGAGGACCCTGGGATTATGACCTGAGCTGAAGGCAGCAGCTTAACCAACTGAGCCACCCAGGCGTCCCTTATTCCTGTATTTTTAAAACAGATTATTGCATTTTAGTAGGAAATTGCATCTATGTGCTATTGGACGCATTCTAAAAAGTGATACAATAGTCTTATATTATGTCAATGCATACAATACAATGGCAATTACATCATTTATAAATATTTGTCTTATAATAAGAATTTTGGATGTCAATTTAAAATGTGCCAGGAAATTTATATTTTTTCAAAATTCTGTTAGAAGAGCAAAGTTGTTTCACACCACTATATTTGTCAATAGTGAGGTAATTTTGTGGCACATTGAGCAGGTGATAAGCAAGTTTGGAAAGCGCAATATGCTTTGAAGGCTCAGAAGGCCCACTGGAACCACCTGCTCTTCCACCATCCAGAATGCCTGGGTATAGTTAGAGGTCTCACTGGTATCTGAACATTTTATGTGATTTCTCTTTCAAATACTTAATTCACATTTTCACTCTGTTATCAAAGGATGGACAGTATTTCACTAAATCTTACCTGAAATTAATTGCTCATTTTAATTTTTAAACAATATCATCATCACTAACAATGTGTCATTTAGAGATGGGAGCTCTTAGATGGAACAGGACACTCTCCCAGGAATCCCTAGTCCCAGCTTAGCCACTACCAGCTAAATGAATTTAGGCAATTCTGGTAAACTGTGCAATCACAGTCTTTAAATCTGTAGAAGGAAGAAAATATTTGCTTTTGTACTGGGTTTTTGTAAGAAAAGATGTGTTACTTCTTGCTAAACTGCTAAGATCTATATAAAACTGAAGTTATTTTTATTACTATTATTTGACCAAAAATGATTACTGATTATTTACTATGCCTCTAGCACGATGCTAGACACTACTGGGAAATAGAAATATATGATCCAATTTCCATCCTTTAAGAACTGCCAAACTAATTGGAGGACATGAGAGTGAGAAGGATGTTGGTATAGTAAGAATAAAATAACATATGATGGTAATCATCAAGGCAGTATGGTACTGGCACAAAAACAGACACACAGATCAATGGAACAGAATAGAGAGCCCAGAAATTGACCCTCAACTCTATGGCCAACTAATCTTTTACAAAGCAGGAAACAATTTCCAATGGAAAAAAAAACAGTCCTTTCAACAAATGGTGATGGGAAAATTGGACAGCCACATGCAGAAGAATGAAACTGGACCATTTCCTTACACCATGCACAAAAATAGACTCAAAATGGATGAAAGACCTCAGTGTGAGATAGGAATCCATCAAAATCCTAGAGGAGAACACAGGCAGCAACCTCTTCAACCTCAGCCACAGCAACTTCTTCCTAGAAACATCACTAAAGGCAAAGGAAGCAAGGGCAGAAATGAACTTTTGGGACTTCATCAAGATAAGAAGCTTTTGCACAGCAAAGGAAACAGTCAACAAAACCAAAAGACAACTGACAGAGTCGGAGAAGATATTTGCAAATGACATATCAGATAAAGGACTAGTATCCAAAATCTATAAAGAGCTTATCAGACTCAATACCCAAAGGACAAATAATCCAATGAAGAAATGGACAGAAGACATGAACAGATATTTCTGCAAAGAAGACATCCACATAGCCAATAGACACATGAAAAAGTGCTCAACATCACTTGGTATCAGGAAAATACAAATCAAAACCACAGTGAGATACCACCTCACACCAATAAGAATGGCTAAAATTGTTGGTGAGGATGCAGAGAAAGGGTTACCCTCTTACACTGTTGATGGAAGTGCAAGCTGGTGCAGCCACTCTGGAAAACAGTATGGAGATTCCTCAAAAAGTTGAAAATAGAGCTACCCTACAATCCAGCAATCGTACTACTGGATATTTACCCCAAAGATACAAAGGTAATGATCTGAAGAGGCATGTGCCCCTGAATGTTTATAGCAGCAATGTCCACAATAGCCAAACTACAGAAAGAGTCTAGATGTCCATCAACAGATGAATGGATAAAGAAGATGTGGTATACACACACACATACACACACACACACACACACACACACACACACTGGAATACTATGCAGCCATCAAAAAACCCTATGAAATCTTGCCATTTGCAATGATGTGGATGGAACTAGAGGGTTTTATGCTAAGCAAAATAAGTCAATCAGAGGAAGACAATTATCATATGATCTCTCTGACATGAGAAATTTGAGAGGCAGGTCAGGGGGTTGTGGGGGGAAGGGAGAGAATAATGAAACAAGATGGGACAAGGGAGAGAGATAAACCATAAGAGACTCTAAACTTAGGAAACAAACTGAGGGTTGCTGGAGAGGAAAGGAGTGGGAAGGATGGGGTGGCTGGGTGATGGACATTGGGAAGGGTTTGTGCTGTCTTAAGTGCTATGAATTGTGTTAGACTGTTGAATCATAGGCCTGTACACCTAAAAAAAATAATACATTATATGTTAAGAAAAAAATAAACAAAATACACATTAAATAAAAATGCCATCTCATATGCTGAAAAAAATAAAAACAAGTTTTCTTCATTCTAAATAAAAAAATAAAATTATATGTATTCATTATATGATAGTGAATTAATGTTAAGTGCTAATTTCTTGTGACAATAAGGCACAAAGTATTTAAAAACATTATTCTGCATTGCATTATCACTAGAAATATTACCAGTGCATGGTTAATAAAAAGAAAATAAATATATAAAAATTGATAATTATTGGCAAAGAAAACAAAATTTAATTAGAAATACCCTTACTAATATGATACATAGGGCATGTCTTTTCCCACTCAGTTCATGTATCTTTGGGCAGTGTTTGTTGCTTGGATGAAACAGGATTTGGTATGAATTTTATTTCTATTTTTCAAGACTTTATTTATTTATTTGAGAGAGAGAGAGCATAATGGGGGGGGGCAGCAGCAGAAGGAGGGGGAGAGCAGACTCCTTGCTGAGCAGGGAGCCTGATGCAGGGCTAGATCCCAGGACCCTGGGCTCGTGACCTGAACCAAAGGTAGATGCATAACCGACTGAGCCACCCAGATGCCCCATTTCTATTTTTAAATACATAAATTCTGATAAATCTTGTTCATACAAAAAATATATGAGAATGGAAGAAGTTTGTTATAGCAGTATTACTCAGTGTGTTATTATAGAAATATTCACTAGTTCTTTTATTTCTTTCTGTAGTAAATGCAGAAATTTACATGGTGAACTTTCATCAAGATTAATTTTAATGATCTAGCAGCTGACAAGTTGATTTTGGTCTTCCAATTTTGCCAAAAGCAAAGAATTTACAACTACCTGATTTACAAAAGGTTTTGCTACACTGTCATTAGAAAAATTCATTTTCTTAGTACTAATGCAGATATTTGGAAAAGTTTCTTTGTTTGGTGTTCCTGAGGTTTTGACATTTGTGGTAAGATTCTGGGTGGGTAAAGACCTCTGTCTGTCCTTTATAAAGAGGGAGGAGATTATGAAAGAGCACTACAGGCATATTCTCAGGCAGATCAGCTTTACTAAACAGAATGTATGGAAATTGAGAGTTTGGGAATGTAATTATCTGTAAAGCCATTTGAACACAACTGGATTAATGCACCAACTGTGGGAGTTGAATGAAACACCCTGATAAACACAATCAGGAAAAGGATAATCTCAATCTGCCACCATTCACATTTTCTTAATTATTGTTAGTTGTTCCAGTGTAGAGGAAAGCTCCGAAAATGGCCAAATACAATAGTTTTTAATTGATTTCTCGGGAAATTGCTAAGTCAGTAAGATAAAATAAGATATGTCTTCAACTATTGTCATATGAAGATGTTGTGCTTATAATTTGAAACTAGAAGTCTAGTGTTTGCTGAAGAAAAAAGGGTTTGCATTTTTTGCAGGGATAAATAATATGAGGGTGACAAGATTATTAAATGGGTAATGTTGATTTTTGGTGATTTCACACATCCTCGTTCAGCATATGTTCTTTTCTCAGATTCTTCAGTTCAACTCTTGAGTTGCTACAGTGATCCACCCACCCCCAACCCCTACCCCTATCTCCATGCAACTGAATTTTAAGGGGAAATTCCCGGAAAGCCTAAATCTTTCAAGACACTAAGAATGCAAGATAGAGAAGAATAGTGACAGTCAGTTATTTTGTAGTAAAATGTTACTGCCTCCATCCTACTTCATAGATAATGCTACTTACCTCCTTCTTCCATGGGCAGCTCTGTGCAGCTGGGGAGGATAAGGGGCAATGCTAGAGTCTGTGTGCTAGGCCAGTGTCTATTCTATAGACTAAGTAGTATTTTTGTAAGCCAAATGTCCTCTTTAGAGTGATTTCCAAGACTGGGTTATTTATTTTTTTATTTTTATTTTTATTTTTAAGGTTTTTATTTATTTATTTGACAGAGAGAGAGGGGGGGGATCACAAGTAGGCAGAGAGGCAGGCAGAGAGAGAGGGGAAGCAGGCTCCCTGCTGAGTGGAGAGCCTGATGCAGGGCTCGATCCCAGGACCCTGAGATCATGACCTGAGCCAAAGGCAGAGACTTAACCCACTAAGCCACCCAGGCACCCCAAGACTTATTTATTTAGAGTTATTTAGATCAGATTCACAAGATACAAATATTGCATATCATATGAAACTGAAGACCATGACCAGATACTGACCTCCCAGAATGTGGTGCCAAAAGATTAACAAATAGAAGACATTTCAGTTTCTGGCACCAACTTGGCATTTAAAAAGGAGTTGTAAGCACTGGTAGTGATAAGTAGGCAAAATACTGTTGCCTGTAAGTCTAAATAAACAGAATGATAGGAACAGACTGAATATAAATAGATGAAAGTTTTCTTTAGGGCTAAGATAAAGCACAAAGCAAAGCAGGCTCTTCATTTATGATTATAGCATTTGGTTTGGGTTCATTGCCCTTGAGAAGAATAAGTATATTTGTGTATTTTCATAAATATTCCATGCTGTCTTATTTTTAATGAAACCCTATACATCAGTTTCAAAAGAAATAGTATTCTTGAGTTTGTATTGCTCCCCACTCCTGTAGTCAACAAGATACTACCCTGTAATTTCTTTTTAATGAGGCCAGTATTTTGTTAAAGAAACAAAACCATTCTGAGCAAGTCTATAAGAAAATGTTAAGCTGTCCTGTTCTATATTCTAAAGAAATTTCCAGCACAGTAAGCTGTAGCCACCGTGGTATACCTGTGAGCCAGTCATCAGAGAATTTCTATATTCTCATGAAGTCTTAGCATATTTTATATCCTGTACACTGTATGAGATAAAATTATATCAAAATTAAATCTTATATGTTCCTCTATAGGATTATTCCAGAATAACCCCCTTAAAGCATATCATTAATGCATAGATTATAGAACTTCTGCAGTTATAGGACCTGAGGAGATCTTGAGTCTATATTTCAAAAAGATTTAGAGATCTAGAGATTTCTCAAAGACTGTATCATGACTTGGTTCCAGAGCTATGACTGAACTCACAATTCAGTACTCCTCCCACTATTCCAGCTGGCCTCCCGAGACAGCCCACTGGCCATGTGTGCACACACATAGGAGGTGTACCAGAAAAGCAGGAGATAATAGTTAAAGACCTTCCATTTATCTTTCCAGAGCCTGTCGGAGAGTATTTGGCTTCAACCATTGAATCAAAGGAAAATCTTTAGAAATATCAGAGTATTTATTCTTAACACCGATGACGAGATTTAGACTAGTCTGAGATTTAGGATGTTTGGTGTACTATAACATCAATGATATTTCCCCTTATATTTTAAGAGAGATAAGTCAAAGAAATGCTGGAATGCAGCAGAAATCCACTGGTCAGGATCCAGGTATAGAGACAAACGGAGCAACTCTGAATGAGCTGAATGTGTTTGCTTTGACATTTGCAACTTTGAGAACCCTATTTATACCAGAAGATGCTCTGACTGAATTTAGGTGAGAGTTTTGGAACTCTGTCTGCATGTCTTCTCATTTGCTCTAAGTAGCTTCAGAGATCTCTGGGCTTCTACAAAAACACCACTTGGAAACCCCAGGGCTAGTAAGTTGACTTTCAAAGAAATCTGCCTAAAAGTACGGAACTATCACTTTATTTCCTTATGCTTTCTTTAACTCAACAAATATTTATATAGAGTGGTAATTTATGATGTGATATTTTTAAATCTTGAGATAATTAACATGAATGATTAGTATTAATATTGAGCAGGTTCCTCAATAACAGTTATTTTTACATTATCAGTTATTGAATAGCAGAGTGGACTTTACCAAGTGTTTTCATATATGTGACTCACCTTGATCTTTATAACAATATGGCAAAACACATTTTAAATATTCATTTTTCAGGTGAAGCAGCTGAGCCTCAGAAAAACTGACTTGTCCAAGGCCACATAACTACAGTCCAGAAACCAGCATCTCAACCTAAGGCTTCTGACCACAAGTCTTGGCTTTTTGGACAATTTTCTGTAATGGGGAGTTAACGACATGAGTTTGCCCTTTGTCTTGGTACAATTTGTGAAATTGCTAGGATAATCTGTAGTCAAGAAATTATTAAATCCAAATTTGGTTTAGAAAGTGCTGAAAAGCGTGGCTTTGGTTCCCACTGGACCTCACTTACCAAGCTAATTTTCCATAGGGAATTAAAATCTCCATGCTGATTATGACTGAAGCTTAAGCATGCCTAATTGTAACTTGGAATCCTAGATTGTTTTCATTAGTGTTTGCTTCAAAATTCACTTTTCCTATTGAAGCATATTAGTGTCTGTGGGTCCTATAATCAGAACCATCTCTAGATGACTGAAGAAATTTTCCCTAAATTTCACTCTCTATTCTTTGTGCACTGGTGGGAGGGAAATGACTCAAGGAGGTAGGTGATAGGGATGTCATCCTGCCCACGGATGCACAAAAAGACCTACAGTTGTGTGAACATAACTAATCCACAGGTTCATTGTTTCATCCCAAAAGGGACAGAATTTCTCTCATTTCACTCTTAAGCTGCCCTTTTGTTACATCATTTTAAAGTTCATCACTGTGTGTGTGTCCATTTTAATCAAACTTTACTTCATCAAAGTAACAGATTTGGAAACAGAACAGTAAGTGCACACTTATATTTCTTCCCAAGCCCTGTCCCTCTTGGGGGAAAAGTTGTTGCTGAGAGTCACCAGCATGAGTCTTTTATTTGTTTTCACAGAATGTATAGGTGTGTACTGTACCTATGAACTGAGCAAAAAGAGCGGCACACAACACAAAACCAGTTGTCTTGTGGGGTAAGAAAAATCAAGAGCTAGGGAAAGTGGCAGTGAGATTTTAAAATATGATATTGGAGAATTTTTGGCTCCAGTTTATAAGTCTGGTGAGATTTGGGGAATCCTTTCCATTTGGGAAATTATTTTGACCTGATAGGCAGCTATATACTTGTCTTATTTGGCTGTAAGCTCATTCATTTCCCCTCTTTACTCTTCCACTCTGATTTTCTCACTCTATGGTTAGAATTTGAAATATTTCATATGCTTAGGTCTCCGGGGTCTCTCCCATGTGAGTTCATAATTAGCACCCGAGTTTTCAACCCTGAAGATAGTAGATATCAGCCAAGGCCTCCTGAGGCCGCTGCAAACCCTAACACCCAGATAGTATTTCAGCCATGTATTTAGGCTTTCTTTACTTTCTTAGAGTTCTCCTTGATGTTTAAGGCCAGTGAGATGCCATGGCCATAGCAGTTTCCTCAGGTTCACCCCTCTAGGTATTCAGAAAAGTGTGTTCAGTGCTATATTTGAATATTATCCAAATACATATATTTTTTCTCCCCAGTCCAGTCTACAAGAATTTTAGCAATATATTCTGCACATATTTTTGAGGAGATTTTGACAAGGGAAAACCAGTTTGGTTTTTGCATTGAATTTATTGCCTTACTCATTAAGCAGTAGTAAAAATGAAGTCTCATAGTTTTCATTTGTGCAGTAGTAAAAATGAAGTCTCATAGTTTTCATTTGTGCAGTGGCTGGTGCAGCTTTTGATGTTTTCTAGTTTATGGGGTGGTGAGGAGTGGCATAGTAGAATTAGAATGGTTAAGTAGTTAGATTGAAATACAATTATGAACAACAGTGTATATAAACTTTACAGTTCTCATCACCCCCATTCAACCCAGTCTGTAGGCAAGGCAAAGTACCATCTCTATCTACACTTATCAGTTGTTTAGTCAGGATTTGAATCCAGGTCTGGTAACTCCAAATTTTGTCTTTTTAATATGCCATTTTGGCCAGTGCCCTACTAAAGTGAAAAGTGAGTAGGACCTCTTAAGTGATAAATTGTACAATTTTTCTTTCTGAGAACTACAGATATTTTGAGATGTACTATGTATTATTTAACTTTGTGTTCTCAGCAGTAAACTTAGACTTACAGTAGATGGCCAATCACTGAATTGAATTGAATTTGTATATAAGTATTTTAAACTTCTCTTGAATGAAAGTCTTAGCTAGGACTTTCTGCTTTTGTAACCTGCATTTTAGTTCATACTAGTCTATTTTTACCTTTATGAGTGTTATTGTATGTTATAATTTCACTCCCAGATCCTAAAAGTCAGCTCTCATGCTCTCTAATAAGATTCTCCTTTGCACATGGTAGAGGATTCCTTCTCAAATATATTTGTGTAGAACTTATCCCATACGTGTGTTGTTGTTATTTCTCTCTCCCTATTCTCCATTCCAAACAAAACTGAGACAAAGAAAATTATGCCTGTTTGGCAAATGGTCTTTGTTATCAGGTTTCATTTCTTAAAGCACCAATACAAGGAATAGACACTTGGATCTTCCTGTGAAAACTTTGGAGTGACTATATCCTATTTCTCACACTTGTTCTTGGCTAAGGAGATGATGACATCTTTTTACAGTGGTATTTATTTTTTACCTCTACTTGAAGTTGGCAAAAAGGAAACTATATGGTTGGTCTGGAAAGAAAATTGGACATCATTTGATGCTGACCTGATGTTAACTGAGGACAGGGCTGAATTTAAGCAGCAGAACTGGATTGTACGGATTACTCTTCACTTTCCAGCTTTGAATCATGTTGACATTTACAAGAGCTGTGTGGGGCCAATTTTGTGTCAGAAAATCTTAATTTCCAAAAGATGTACGGAGATACATCTATGGGAATAATTATATAACTGATGGCTCACCTACCTCCTTGTACTGTGAGAGAAAAGTCCTAAAGGACAAGCTGCATCAGTCATCATTGGAAAAGCCTGCCCTGCCCTGTATTGGAGAGGCCCCTGCTGTGTGCTCTGCCCATATCAAATGTTCTTAGTGCGGAATCCACCATTTCTCTTGGAAGCCCTTCCAATTCTGTGTCCATCACAGCTTTTTCCAGACAGAGAGGCTTGGGTTTTTTGCAGCTGTGTTTGGCCAGATGGTCCCATGGGGTCTTTATTGTAGGCTCATCCCCATCGTGTCCAATTATGTGCAGGCCACAATCCTCTGATTTGAACTGGGGAGAATAAAACAGAAAATATTGTCTGTTAGCTTAAAGATTCATGTTTTAGTGCATGTTTAGAGCATATTTTTGCTCTTAGTTAAGCCTCTGGGATCCCTGTCACTTATTCTTTTCAGATAATAGATATCAAACGTAATGGCATCTAGCTCTACTTTTTATCAACATTTATTTCCACAGTGACAAACTGGTACCTCTAAGACCCAGTCCTAAATCTTCACAACTGTGGTTACATCATCATGGGGATCCAGTGTCATAAGTGACATGAGATACTCACTTGACCAGTATACCAAATGTTCTTGGCCTCGTTTTTAAGCAGTGCTCTATTGGAAAATCATCTATAATTCTTTGGCTGCTGTCATTCCTGGGTTTCTGCTTTTCATAACCTCTCATTCCTATTGAACAGCTGTGCTTCTGATTAGTTTTCTCTAGAGGTATTACCTTTTCAGCACTCTGCACGAGGAAACTTTTGAAATAATGGAAACAATGGGCCCATCCTTGCTTTGTTAAAGCCAGTTAGTCTGCTGTGGTTCAGAAAAATGCTGGAAGAGATCTGAAACTAAACAAAATAAGAATTCACTTAGACTTTCTTAAAACAAATCTGGGTATTGGCATCATGAAAATTGTGATTATCCATTTGGAGTATGAAATAATCTCATATTTACTTCTATATATTTCTTTTTCTATTTTTCATATATTTTGAGAAACAAATATTTACTTATCAGTAACACATGCCAGTTCTCTGAAGAGTTGAGCAGAGAACCCTAGTTGCTGAAGGTAACTGTACATAACTACTTTTGACATATTTTCCTGGACCATCAAGTTTAGGTCAGATTCCATTTTTACACACTCTCATTGAATGGCATTTCCTTCACAACACTTATCATTCATTTTTTTAAAATAAAAACTACCTTATAAATGTCTTCTTAATGAGAGTATAGCATGACTGTTAATAAATTAAAATCTTTTAATTTCATAAATACTACTTTCTCTCCAGGAATCTCGATGAGATAGAATATTTATATTCTAACATATGAAATGCAAGAATAAAACACTACTTAAAGAAATGTTGACATGCAATTATAGGAAGTTTTATGAATTTGCTAAAAGATCTTCCTTTCTGTGGATTTATACCAGGATTGTATGCTTAGCCCTTACTTCTACAACCAACAAAATACCAAGTTCTTTTGATGAAGATATGACTGACCCACAATTCATTGATTACACTAAGTGTATAGAGGTAAAAAGAAGGAATGATGTACTTTCTGATTATTAGGAAATGTTTTGGGGAGAAAGTGGAGTTTGAGGTAGATCCTGAGAATTGACTAGGATTTAGTATTGTATAAAGAAGGCAATCTAACACTAGTAGAAACCCAGAGGAGGGAAAGAGTTGTATGGGTTTAGAAGGGAACAAGATTTATGACTTTATGAAGTGTTTGTGTAAGAGTTTGTGTAGATGTAGATGATTCCAAAATCATAAATTCCCCTTTTCCAAATTTAAATTCTATTCTTTGCTCCCTGCCACAAATGTTCTTCTTAGTCAAATTTTTTTTCAACCATGGCTATACATAGCTACCATCTATTCATTAGAGTATCTTGTCAGGCCAGGAAATTTTTATAGTTTTAGTTAGTTCTTGTTTTTCCATTATAAACTCATGTTAAGACATTATTTTTTACAGTGCTAACTCAGGAACAGTCAATTTTGCATTTACTTTTGAAGTCTGTTGTTTAGTAAGTTTAAGTTAAATCTGGATCCTTCATTTTCAAAATACAAACATGAATTTTGTTAACTGAGTCTACTTAAAATGCCCAGTTACCAAGTGTCAGTTTGAACTAACTCCAGATTTTTGGACTATCACCCCTTTTTTCCTTCCTGCATTTCCCATAGATTTTCAGTTGCTTTTTGTATTAGCCTTTTTTTTTGTCAAAACACAGAGTTCCCCTACCTCTCACCCCACCACCATGCATAGACAAGATGCCAGGAAGGAAGAAGTATGATTCATAGGAAAATGAAAAAAGAATGTCTTGACTATTGGGATGAAATGACTGTTCTTCTCATCTAACAGAATTCTCATTTCCTGCTCAGAATCATTTCTTCATTGAAATAGCAACAACTGTAATTCTAGCTAGGGATGTGTGAGTATGTGGAGGCAGTGGGATGTTGGGGAGGAGTAGAAAAAAGAGGATATGAAGCTCTTGTCATTTCCAGTTTGTGAATCATTCTTTTGGTTATGGTGGTTGGAAGGGGTAAGAATCTTTGGACCTCTGTGGTGCTTGTGGAGGTGATGGGTAGGGTTGGAGTGCTGAGCCAGTATGGCACGCTAGATTGAGCTCTTTTGTTGTGGAAATAACATTAATAAATAATGAAAGACAACTAGGTGTGGGAGACCAGTGGAGAAATAATGGGTTTCACTTTCTCATCCCATGTGATTCTTCTTTATACACATAGTCCTGAATTAGGTCTTTTAGCTTCCAGGTGAAACTAGTGAAATTTGAGATGCTTTGATTTGTCAGAAAGGAAGTAGGGAAAGATGAAAAAAAGGGATAAATGATACATAAAAATGGTATCCTAAGTACTATGGTCAAGTTTTCAAAATATTCATTTGCCTTTAAAAGATTTATTTGTACAGTTAATAGAGGATAAAAGTAGATCTTTGACTTGGAAGACATTTGTGAACAATAGAGATTTGTTTTTTCATGAGCTGAGATGGACTTTTGGTCCATCTAATTGCCTTGAGTTAATTTAAAAAATTATTTTCTTGGGCACCTGGGTGGCTCAGTCATTAAGCATCTGCCTTCGGCTCAGATCATGATTTCAGGATCCTGGGATCGATTCCCACATCAGGCTCACTGGTCTGTGGGAAGCCCACCCCTCCCTCTCTCACTCCCCCTGCTTATGTTCCCTCTCTCGCTGTGTCTCTCTCTGTCAAATAAATAAATAAAATCTTAAAAAAAATTATTTTCTTGCTTCTGTGATTTTCTCATGACAAAACTTGAGGGAAGTAGTAGAAGTAGTATCTCTCTGCCAAATTTTAATAATTTACTAAAAACAATTTTTTCATAGATCTCCTTTCCCCTTATCTATAAGAATAAAATTAAAATTTAAAAATCCTGGCATTTTAGAATGTGAAAAATAACATCAACTTAATATCAATATATAAAACCTAAAAATTTTTGGAAATGTAGTATTTACAGGAGCTCTGCATTTCAATTATACATGATCCGAATTCAATATTTATACTACGATACTTACAGTTTGATTTTAGATTTATGTAAATTTCATCACCTTTCATATTTCATTAAAAGGATACTCTGGCTTTCTAGTCCCTAATAGTCCCTGATAATAGTCCTCTTCCTCCTAGGAAATGTGATCCAGGCCCTTATTAATAAGGTCCAAATCTGAGTCACTAATCCACATTCCCAGAAGCTGTGCTTTCAGGTGGCTCTTTATACTCCTTTACCTCTGGACCAAGATGATCAGAAATGGGATCCTTCAAGTGAGTAGGTCATGTTTGAGAATTCTTCCAACTGTAGTTATGACTCTCTTTTTTAATCTAAAAATACAATTAAATCTCCTTTGGCCATATATAAGACCAGACATCCAATTCAACAACAAATAAAAGGGTTGGCATATCAGGTATCAAATTAGTGCCACATGTAATTTTGGATTTTCTAAGAGAAAAAGAAGTATGCATATCCTTAATATTACTCACATTAATGGGTTGCGAGGTAGTATATAAGCCAATTATCATTCTTATTAAGCAATGAGTACATATTATGAAAATTCTTTTCCCACTTTTCCCGTTTATATAAATGTTAAAAGCATTAGTCAAAACTGCCTTCTAATGTTTATGATGTAATATGGTTTATAAAAGCACCCCTTGTGTTATGGTCACAGTAAAACTTTACTTTGTTTCTTGTTTTAGCTAACATATTCAAAAATTTTATCTTTAAAAACAATTTTTCATTAGTACAGTGATATGACTTTCTTTTACATGGTTCATTCTTTTATTGACTTTAGTATCCACAAAAGTAAATTAATTCATATATTACATTTTGATAAAGTGTGGCTATACCAGTAAAAATGTAAGATTCTTACAAGATATTTATGAATCTTGAAACTAGTATAGGTTTGATTCAGTTGCAGAAATAGCAATTTAATACCTACTATCATGTCTGAAATTGTGTAAAACAAGATCTTTCTTTTCTTTTTTATTGCCTCCTTCTGGAGAGTATTGAGTTCCATGAGAGTGAGAGAGTCCCAGTTTCGTGTTTTTTTTTCAGCTGCTGGATTCCTAGCTTCTAGAATATTTCATGGTACTTAGTGAGCTATCTATATATATTTGCTGAATGAATTCACTTATTTAAAAAAATGTTTATTGAGGGTCAGTCATGTGCCAAATATCTAGGCACTGGAGATAAAGCAGTGAATGAGCCAAAGTTCTGGGTTTTTGGAGTTTACTTTCAAGTGGGAAGAGATAGATCATAATAAACAATTAAATATGTAATATGTCTGGTGTTGATAAGTGCTAAGAAGAAAACTAAAGCAGGACAAGGGATAGTGTAGGTTGGGGAGAGAGACTTGCTGTCTTAGCTAGGGAATTGAGTGGAAGGCCTCTCTGAGAAGGTGAGTAATGAGTGAATGTTACTACCCTTGTGCCACTGCTGCAGGGAAAACCAAAAGAAAACACAAACGACCTGGTTTTTTACCATAAAGTGGTTATAATCTAAGACAGAATCAGACATCCTACATATCGTATATGTAATGTACAAAGATAGTGTTGTGCATACAATGCCATAGAACCAATGCTTGGAGAATGGAGCGTAACCAGATATTTTTAGGAAATAAAGTATATGGTGCTGGGGTGGGGGACAAGTATAGATAGGTTGAAAACAGAACTGAGTCTAGGCTTTGAAGATTCTTCCAGATTGTGGACTTTGAGCTTCAGCCAGGAGGCAGTGGGAAATTGGTGGTGGGTTTTTAGACCTGAAAAGTGAACTATCGATTTGTATTCTAGAAAAATATCTTGGGTAGCTCAAAGGAGGCTGGATTAGGGGGAATGAGATTGGGTGAGCTGTTGTTTTAACAGAATGTGTAATCAAATAATACTTGAAATAACAGACAATCAGTTGGGCTAAGCCCTTTTTTTCAGGCGAAAAAAGGGGGCTTCCCAAAGTTATTTTTAAGGGTTTATTTATTTTTAGAGAGAGAGAGAGAGTCAAAGAAGGGCAGAGGGAGAATCTTAAGGAGGCTCCACACCTAGGGCAGAATCTAACTGATGTGGGGCTCCATCTGACAACCTTGAAATCAAGACCTGAGCCAAAACTAAGAGTTGGACATTTACCTGACTGTACCACTCAGGTGCCCCTTCGAAGGTTTTTTTTTTTTTTTTAAGATTTTATTTATTAATTTCTTGACAGATATCACAAGTAGGCAGAGAGGCAGGCAGAGAGAGAGGGGGAATCAGGCTCTCCACTGAGCAGAGAGCCTGATGTGGGACTCAATCCCAGGACCCTGGGATCATGACCTGAGCTGAAGGCAGAGGCTTTAACCCACTGAGCCACCCAGGTGCCCCAAGATTTTTTTTTTTTTGAAGATTTTATTTATTTACTTGACAGACAGAGATCACAAGTAGGCAGAGAGGCAGGCAGAGAGAGATGGAGAAGCAGACTCCCTGCTGAGCAGAGAGCCCGACGCGGGGCTCGATCCCAGGACCCTGAGACCACGACTTGAGCCAAAGGCAGAGGCCTAACCACTGAGCCACTCAGGCACCCCCCCAAGGTTATTTTTAATGGTAGAATTGGATTACTATATAAAGTCATTAAAAAAAAGTAAATCATGTTTGATGGTAAAAATTCTAGCTGAGATACTCCAATCAAGAAAAAGGTAGGAGTAAAGATTTATAATCTTGTAATTATAGAATAATTATAATTTATGCAAGGGAAACACCCACATTTCTATTTACACTTGTTTGTCCCATTTTAATCCACATGGTGTCATTTTCCACATGTGTTTTCTGAGAGAACTTATTTTTCATTCACAGGCAGTAGTGGTGACTCACTTTATCCCTTTTGGGTATTAGAGGCTCTGATTTCATTCAGGAGATTTTCTGATTCACCAGACAGTGTATTAGACATTGTTGTCTAGTTGGAATTTGCCCGGGGGAAAAATGCTTAAATTTATCAGCATTGCTTATACCACCCTCTTGTATACAATTTAGTTAACAAAAACTCAACTTGATGAGAAATTTATATTAGTTTCCTAAGACTTTCATAACAAAGTGCCACAGACTTGGTAGCTGAAACAACAGATTTGTTTGTTTGTTTCACAGTTCTGGAAGCTAGATGTTTAAGATCAGGGTATAGACAGGGTTGGTTCCTTCTGAGGACAGTGAGGAAAAGATCTGTCCAAGCCTCTGTTCTTGACTTGCAGATAACTCTCTTCTCCCTGTGTCTTCACAGGCCTTACCTCTGTATGTGTGTATGTCAGAATTTCCTCTGCTTACAGTGACACCAGTCATATTGGATTAGGGATCCTTCTAATGACCTCATGTTAACTTGATTACCTCTCTCTTAGAGATCCTGTCTCCAAATGTGATCACATTCTGAGGGGGCTAGGGTGGTTAGAGTTTCAACATATAAAGTTTGGGGAGATACAGAGAGCTAGAGCATGAGCACGGGGAGAAGGAGAAGCAGACTCACTGCTGAGCCAGGGGCCTAATGTGGGGCTCCATTCTAGGATGCCGGGATCATGACCAGAGCCGAGGGCAGACACTCAACCATCTGAGCCACCCAGGCACCCCTTGAAGAGTCATTTTAGAGTAATTGCATATAGACACTGTGGTCTGATAACTATGAGAATTTTGGTAACGAACAGCTTGCAACTGAGTCCCCTTCTGAAACTGTTCTTGGCTAAAGAGATCCACCATGACAAAGTTCATACCCTCTTTCCTGGGGCATCCTATACCCAATGACTGGCTGATGCAATGGTATAAAGTTCTGCCCTGCTTGCCTCAAATTCAAGACAGCCCCTTAAGGCTGTGTCAACTTCAGAGCAACTTGTGTCATCAGCTGATTTCTTTGTTATTGACAGCACTGCAATGCCAGTCTCCACCGAACTCTACTTTCTCATTCCAAGCAAGTGGTGGCCTCTCATAAACTTTTTAAGGAACTCAACTGTACCTATCTCTCTGTCTCAAATAAAATCCTTTAAAAAATTATTTAAAAAATAAAATGACTTAGCAAATAAATATGATGTAAGAATAAAAATAAAAACAGGAATGTGAAAAAGCAGAAAGGAAAAAGTTCAAATTGGTAAAATACTAAATAACTGGTGAAACTAGGCAAAGGGTATATTGTTCTCAATTTTTCTGTAGCTTTGAATTTTTTACTTAAAAACTCAAATGTTTAGGGGCACCTGGATGGCTCAGTTGGTCAAGTGTCAGACTCTTGATTTTGGCTCAGGTCATGATCTCAGGGTTGTGAGATTGAGCCCTTGGGTGGGCCTGTGCTCTGGGCACAGAGCCTGCTTGAGATTTTCTCTGTCTGTCTCTCTATTCCCAACTCAAAAACCAAAAAACCCTCAAACTAAATGAATTTTTTAGATTCATTTAAAAAATGAAATTCCCATGTGATTCCAATATACCAGCAAACCAGGAACTATAAGACAAACTCATCTTCAGAATTCATTTTGGCTCTAACATGATGGGATTGTATGACATGATCAGATAACTTATGATGCAGTTGCTTGGTCTCTTGATTCTACAGAACCACAGCAGGCTTCCTATATGCTTTTTTTTCCACATGAGTTTCCAAACTTTGGTGAATCATATTATTTAATTAAGTTGACTTAAGGAATTGGGATACCAACTGGGATTCATAAATAAAACTGTTCTTTTTTTCCATTTTGATGACCAACAGTACACAAGTTTCTCTGCTAAAGATCAATTATTTCACATTTGTGGAAAAACAGAAGCTAAAAATATATAAATTTAAGATAAAGCTATTGGGTCTTTCAGTTAATAAAATTCTGTTGTGGTAGATACATACTGTGGATACTTTCTTGAAAAACTGCTGCAAAGGAAGCAAATATCTTTGTGTTTATTGAAAGCTAAAGGAATATGGCAGGTACAGATAAATTTATCTCTTTAAGTTGTGGAATCTTCTTTGAGATACTTATTATGGAATAGCTTTTTAAATTTGTATTTATTTTTAAAAATAAAACAGCATGCATTTTATTTAAAATGAACCAAGCTCTGATAAAAATATGTATCACTGCGGCTGTGATTTCTCATCAAACCTTAACAGTAAAAATGGGACATTTAATTCATTCTTCACATCATATGCTGACCTTGGCAGAGGATACTCACCTCTACCAGAACCTCAGAGGTAGAATGGTGGAGAGGGCTCAGGTGGAAGTCTCACCCTGCCCCTCTTAGAGATTGTGAAGGGCCATGGTGTTGAAATAGTTTTTTAAAATAAACAGTATTTCTTTGTTGTCTTGTTTCTAGACTGAAATGTATCCAAAACACCCCTGGTTTTAGGTTTGATGATGGTCATCCCACTTTATCCTTAATGTTAAATTGAAAAGGGTACTAAGAACAGTTATTTTCTTATGAAAGGTTTGGTGACTCCTTTCTTTTAGGGATCTTGAATGCATTCTTTTTTTTTTTGAGCGTAGGCTCTTGAGCCAATCTGTCTGGATCTGAATTCCAGTTTAACACATAGCTGTATGTCCTTTAGAAAATTACTTAACTGCTCTGTGTCTCAGTTTTATATATATATATATATATATGTACATATATGTGTGTGTGTGTGTCATATATATGTGTGTGTATATATGTGTATATATATACGTATATATATGCATAACAGATAATAATAGTACCTATGTTATAGAGTTGTTCTGAAGATTAACTGAGTTAAAATATGTAGACTGCCTGGCACACAGTGCTTATTAACTATTGGACGTTATTATTGTCATTATTACTAGGTATTACTAGGTATCTACATTCCATACCAGACTCATATGTTTTAACTTACATTATTATTATTTCATAGATTTTATAAAATGAATATGCAGGTTAAGTAATTTTTAACCTGAAATAGTCTAGATCATCTAGTTACTAAGTAGGAGAGCTAGAATCCAAATTCAAGGCCAGTTTCTTTCCACCATTGTGGACTCATGGGTAGGTGAGTTCCACTATATTTCTTCACTATATACTACAGATATGAGCATCTTTGCACATTGTTTCCTATCAGATTTTGTATAATTAAGAATGCATTCTGTTTCTTTTTCATATTTGTGTCCCATGCAATACCTAGTTTAGTGCCTTGAAAATAGCAGTTGTTCAGTGATTATTTGTACCCCAAATTCCTAAACAATAGTACTACTGATTTTCAAAAGTTGGTTGATGTTTATATTTTGGTTTTGCATATCTCTTTTCCAACATTTGGTAAGGAAGGGTGCAGCAGATTGAGTTTTAAGCTTCTCACAGGAAATTGGCCACTTGAATTTTTGCTTTCTCCAACAATGAAATTTAATTCCACTACAGTTTTGTGTAAAACAAACCTTGTTCTTTGCCTTTATATAGATTACCTTTAAAATATTAATTAGTGTGGCTGGGCCTGGTAGTTATTTCCTGATTCAAAATTATATCTTTTGATTTAACTAACTTTAAAGCTTTATATTATTCTTATTTTTCTACGAACTTACTGCCATTTAGATGATATCCTGTCATTTCTTTGGACTTCATTTACCTTATCTACAACATAAAGAGGTCAGATTAGATGGCTGTCCAAAATATGCTATAAATTATTGCTCTTTATAAGAAGAGATTTAGGGATGCCTTTGTGGCTCAGTCAGTTAAGGGTCTGCCTTCAGCTCAGGTTATGACCCCAGGGTTCTGGGATTGAATCCTGCATAGGGCTTCTTGCTCAGCAGGGAGCCGACTTCTCCCTCTGCCTGCCACTTCCCCTGCTTGTGCTCACTCTCTCTCCCTCTTTCTGACAAATAAATAAAATCTTAAAAAAAAAAAAAAGAGAACTTTATAATATGAAGTAGTTTATTTCCATACCAACCAAGGCTGTTTACTTTCAGATTAACAAATTTGATGGATATTAGTTTGGCTTGATGGTTTGAGTCCTGCCTATTGGTTTTTGAAAAGCGATGTCAATATTCTGAATCTGGTGCTTTGGGAACAATTTAGGTGAACTGGTGTGACTTGATGAATTATTGATTTTAATATTAATTATCTGAAATACCTCGATCAACTTTGTCCATGTGCTTCACCTTAGCCACAATATAGACAGATTCCTCATTAGGATCCAACCTATGAACTATATACCTCTCCTTTCTTCCCTAATTCTTTCTCCTCACTCTTCCCTTACCCTTTAAACCCTCCTTCTGCCTTCCTTCCTTTCTTCCTCCTCTCTCTCTTTTTCCTCTCCACTCCTTTATTCTCTCTTTCCTCCTTTTCTTCCTTCTACCCTTCCTCTCTTCATTCCTTTGTTCTTTCCTTCCTTCCTTCTCCACAAGTTGAGTGAGAACTCATTGCCTGGCATTGCGTTCAATATTTAGCATTCAAGCCTTTAATTAGCCCTTCTCCTCAAGGAGATTAGTCTAGTAGGGCAGACACCTTTAAAAGATGGATACTAATCGTGAAATATGTTGGGAAGTATATCAATATCAAAAGCATCAGTGTACTCTGGTAGGGTTAGATAGGGCTTAGGATTAGGAAATGCATCCCCAGTGTGGTGATAAATGGGTTGGGACTAGCCAGGCAAGAATGAGTCATGGTAGTAGAAGGGGAAAGTGTATACATTACAGGCAGAACAAGGTTGCAATAGCACAAAGCCAAGAGACAGTGGCAGGGAGGGCGGGGTGGCTGTGACCCAAAGTTAAACAGGGAAGGTAGGGGACATGAGGCTGCAGAGCAGGGAGAGATCACCCCGCTGTGATCTCATTTCATATAAAGTAGCTTGAACTTAATATTGTGGATGAGAGGAAATCACTGACAAAACTTTTAAGTTCTGTAGTGACACAATCAAAATATTTTTCTGGAGTAATGAATTCCATTTGATTCAACAACCTTGATTTATCTGATCCTCAAGTGTGACTAAAGTTATGGTTTATGAATTTATAAAGGAAGGGTGCTAATTTATAATTTATAGCCCATAAAGATAATGAAATTAACCTCCATTGCACAATTAACATTTATTGGTATTAATAATTAATATTATAATCATATAATTAGTAATATAATTAATATTAATAATATTAATAAATGTTAATTGTGCATAATTAATAAATGTTTAATGTGCATTAAGTAACAATAATGGGATGTTCTACTTTAAGGAAATCTGATCTACATTAAGAAAAATTTGCAAACCAGATAAATTAGGAGAGTATTGATAATATATTTTTTTAAGATTTTATTTATTTATTTGACAGAGAGAAAGAGATCACAAGCAGGCAGAGAGGCAGGCAGAGAGAGGGGGGAAAGCAGGCTCTCCACCGAGCAGAGAGCCCGATGCGGGGCTCGATCCCAGAACTCTGAGATCATGACCTGAGCCGAAGGCAGAGGCCTAACCCACTGAGCCACCCAGGCGCCCCGTTGATAATATTTTTTGCTGGGTTTTTTTCCCCCCTTTAGAAAGCAAACTTCTGCTTAAGTAGGCAACTCCTCTTGTGCATTTTAAAAAGTAAATTTTTATACTGAATTCATTAGGGAAAATAAATTACATTAAGTGAAGTATGTATAAAACACTGTTAAGGATGTTTATGGGATATAAAAAGTCATAATCTCTATTTTTGAGAAGACTATAATCATCATCCATCATTACAAAACAGTCTATTCACAGCAACAAGGTATCTGTTACCCCTCCCCCCCTTTTTTTTCTCAGTTATTTGTGTGTTTTTTTCTGGTTATAATTGAAAAACAGTGAATGGCAAAACCTAGGGCTCCTCATCTATTAATATTTCCTATAGGGAACCCTCATTTAGAAGTCAGTTTCTGTCTTAAATTTTTACAGAGGGGCTCCTGGATGGCTCAGTAAGTTAAAATTCTGACGAGCTCAGGTCATAAACTTGGATTCCTGAGATCTAACCCCACATCAGTCTCCCACATCATCAGGAAGTCTGCTTGTCCCTCTTCCTCTGCTCCTCCTCCTGCTTGTGCTCTCTCTGTCTCTTTCTCCAATAAATAAGTAAAATCTTATTTATTTATTTATTTATTTATTTATTTACAGAGAAGCTGATGTTGCAGAAAGAATGTGTTTTTATTAGGGAACTTTTGGGTGAGGGCAACTAGATTGTTCTTGAACTTTAAGACACAAAGCTTGTAGAGGGCACTGAGGCAAAGTAGTAATATGTGGTCAACGTATGTAATTTGTTCAGCATTGAACCATCTAGAAGCAAATCAATAGACTAGTTAGGATTTTACATCTGATTGGCATATACCCATTTTGCTTTTTTTAGTTTTATTACTCTTCCTTAGAACCTTGAAAAGAAAACTAGGTACATTAAACAGTATGTCTATCCCAACAAATTTGAAAGGCCAGCACCCTGTCTATTAAGTTTCTTGACTTATGCTTGCTTCTCTTAGTGTAACACCCATATGGTTTGAGGGAAAACATGTCCTTTAGAAAACAGGGAAGACTTTCATGGTCTGGATTTGTCAAACTTCTTGTAGTGCCCTGAGTTTCATTAAAACTTCCCATCCAGTTTTGCAAAGTGCTCCTTTCCTCACTTAAAATGCCCACATATTTTACTCCATGTGTTTCATATTCATTTAGACATCTCATTAAGCTGGAGTCTAAGAACTACTTAGTCTCCAGAAAGACCTTTCCTACTAGCATGTGGTTCTTAGAAATAGGAAATTACATTTTACCAAATGCAAATGAATTCCAGACTTATTTTTCAAAAGAACTTCATAAAAATGGAAAAACCCTCCACATTCTTGAGATATTCAGGTGCGGTAACCTTTCTCAGGTGTGGTCTGCCTACATCAGAATCCCCATAGGGTTGTTAAAAATGCTGCTTTGTGCGTCCCAACACAAATTTACTAAATTCAAATCCCTGCTTGATTTATGTAGTGTGATTCTTCAGAAGAAATTGCAGGCATACAGTAGCTGCTCAATGAGTTTTAACTATTATTATCTAAATGCTTTCAGACATCTTAATTTGTTCAGTAGGCATTTGGAACTTGCCATGTCTAAAATTGAATTCATCATCATTCTTACAAATAGTAAAAAGCGTGCCTTGTCTCGGTACAAGGTACCACCATTGTTCAAGTCAGAACACAGCAGTCACTCCCTTCCTCTCTCCAGTTGTCAGTGAATCCTGTAATTTTACCTCTTTACATTTTTCAAGTTAATCCTTTCATTTCCATGTCTCCTGCTACAGGCTATTTAGAGCCACAGCATTCCTTCCAGATGGGCCCATATTTCTGCAATTATCTCTTTCCTTTGCCTATAGTCCTCCAAATTGTGCAATAACTAAACTATCCTCCACACTGTGATCTTTCTTAAAACACATATCCAATGACGCCACCTTCCTTCTTGACTGCCTGGGCTCAGGTTATGGTTCTTTATTTATGTACAGAATGCAGAGGTAAGTGGAAGGGGCATTTTAATTCATCCCTCACCCTCAGCTGTTCCAGACTAATGCATTATTACAACCCGTTCACCTGGATTAAGTTCTGGAGATTAATTAGATTTTTTAAAAAGACATATTTATTTATGTTGTGTTTTTTAAAAAGATTTTATTTATTTACTTGAGAGAGAGGGTAAGTGAGAGAGAGAGCATGATGGGGGAGAGGGGCAGAGGAGAAGGGAGAAGCAGACTCCCCACTGAGCAGGAAGCCCAATATGGGGCTTGATCTCAGGACCCCAGGACCATGACCTGAGTTGAAGGCAGATATTTAACCTGCTTTAACCAACTGAGCCACCTAGGCACCCCAACTTGTTTATTTATTTGAGAGGAAGAGATGGGGGTGGGGGAGAGAGAGAGTCCTTAAGCAGACTCCCTGCTGAGTAGGGAGCCTGACACAGGGCTCCATCCTAGGACCCTGAGATCATGTGCTGAGCTGAAATCAAAAGTTGGATGCTTAACTGACTGAGCTACTTAGGTGACCCCGGAGATTAATTCAGTGGTTCTCTAGAGCTGGAAATGTCTAGAGATCAGATAATGCAACCCTCTGAAAAGAATGTTCCTTTCATTGATTATGCTTTTATACCAAATCTTTTACTAAATTTTTACTGAATTTTTTATTGCATGTTGTCATATTTTGCTATTTTTTCATCTCTTCTTAGAATCGTATAAAGCTGAGGTTTGGGGAGATTCAAAGTTGTCTGGTTGAATCAGTTAAAAAGTAGGACCCAAGGTTAACTAAGAAGAGCATAGACTAAGTTTAGGATCAAATAATTCAAGTACTAATCCTATAATAATTTTACTGGATATATTTAAATGATTTTCTATGGGTTTTATTATTTTTTGATACGCATGAGCAAGAGTTTGAGAAACAACTTTTTTTAGTTTTGTTGAGAGACTAAGGACTTATGTTCTAGATCTACCCATTTTTAGTTAACATGGGCCTCTTTATTAAATCTTGGTGGTTGCAGAGAGAAGGAACTAGGAATGAATATGGGGAAGGAGATTAAAGTTTCTTTAAAAAATCCCACTGCTATATAAACCCTAATACTATGAAAGTTCTCACAATAACTTGTTAATTCTTTTTCATTAAGAAATATCTAGAGCCAGGGCGCCTGGGTGGCTCAGTGGGTTGAAGCCTCTGCCTTCGGCTCAGGTCATGATCCCAGGGTCCTGGGATCAAGTCCTGCATCGGGCTCTCTGCTTGGCAGGGATCCTGCTTCCCCCTCCCCCCCGCCGCCTCTCTTATCTCTGTCTGTCAAATAAATAAATAAAATCTTAAAAAAAATAAAAAGAGGGGCACCTGGGTGGCTCAGTTGATTAAGCAGCTGCCTTCAGCTCAGGTCATGATCCTGGAGTCCCGGGATCAAGTCCTACATCAGGCTCCCAGCTCCATGGGGAGTCTGCTTCTCCCTCTGACCTTCTCCCCTCTCATGCTCTCTCTCTCACTCTCTCTCAAATAAATAAATAAGATCTTAAAAAAATAAATAAATAAAAAGAAATATCTAGAGCCAGATTTGAACAGTTATGACCTCTTTGTTGTATTATATGCTTAGAAGTAGATGTAGTCTTTTAAAATGCTTATTTCTGAGAATCAGGAATAAGAAATCCTTTGGTGCTTCTTGTCACAGCTATTATCAACTACCAATTCTTAAATTAACCTCTTTGTTATGGTATTAAATGACAGCACTCAGTATTCAAAGGTTGGATGAATTGAAGAAAATACTCTTTTCTCTTTCTTGTAACTCATGTACATATTTTTGATATTGCTATAAAATTACTATAAAATAAGGGTTTCATTAGGTGAACACTATATGTTACCCTTTTTATTTGACAGTTACATCATTTATAGGTATGGCAATCCAATCTTGTACTTATCTATATTTATGTCAAGTATATAAGTCATTGAACACAGCACAGCTATATTCCTGGGAGATAAAATCATCAATTTTGTTGTTATGGTGGCATTAGAATGAGTTTTGACTTTGACTGAAGAATAAGAGGAAAATCTAGGACTGAAATCCAGGCTTTTTCAAATTACTATGATACTAAATACCTTTATTTAATTTCTTTGTGTCTAGTCAAGTAGGACAATACAATGGGAATAATGCTATCTTCCCTATTTTATAAGGTAATATTAAAAATAAGAGTGAAGTAAAACCTGTACTCTAAAAAATTAAAGCATTATACAAATGTAAAATGGTGCTATTATTAAGTATTTTTGGCTGATGCTGATAATTTGCAACAACTAGATCATTTATATTCTCAGTCTTAGTCATTTTTGTTAGGATTATGAAGGCACAGATATAAAAACACTGACAAATTGTAGCTATTTCTAAGATTCATATTTTTCAAAAGCAGCTATTTCTGGAAGAAATGTAGAAAGTGATTAATCTACTGTGGAAAATGTATTTTTCCCTAAAAATAGGAAAGTATTTTTGGGGTATGTAATCAATAAATTCTGGCTAAAATCAGTTTAGCACTTTCTTTTTTAATCATCTCTTTCAGCTACTGTTTCCTTGGCAATTATTATCCAGTTATTGTTTTTCCATATGTGTGCTCAAATTTGTGGGAAAATATAGAAAAATTAAAGAACATATTTTCAACTTGTGTTGAAAGAGTTTATAAGCTTATAGAATAAAATAAGTTATATATTTAGCATTTTTATTGAACAGTTTTTTGGAGATAATTTTCATTCTACCCAAAAATGTCTTACAAAGCCTAAGGGATCTAGCCTATTAAAATTCCTTTTATTTGGTTTCCCTGCTAGACTATTCACCAAGACAAATGATAGCCCCTTAGTTTTCTGACTTTTTATCAGCCATTAATTTCTATTGATTGGTACTTTTTTGTTTTGCATTTAAAATAGTTATTTCTAATACTTAATATGGAACAATATAAAATGTTGAGATGCTTTCTCTATCATCAAGGTATGATTAAGTTTTGCTGAATTTAATTTTAAGGTTAAATACAGTAGTTTAAGCTTCTTATCTTCATGATTATAATATCTGGAGGGAAGATCTATGTATTTTACTTTCTTGTATACCCCAAGCATTGTATCTCGTGCATAAAGTTATACTATTTTTTTTCCTTAAGCTGAAGACCTTATCAGGAATTATTATATACTTATATAAATTTAAGAATAGTTGCATGTAATACAACAACATTGTTTAATTATACAAAGAAAAAAGGCTGAAGTTTTAATATGAAGATTATGATGTCCATATGAAGTAAGGAATTTCAAATTCTTATTCACAAAATGAAATCTGTGTTATTTTCAAGTCTATTAAAGTATTAGTGGATGCTCCTTTCACACTAGCAGTTGAAATGCTGTTTATTGTAAAAGATGTTGAATGAGTAAATAAGTATAGAAAAATATGAACTTCTTTCCTTCTAATATTTAAATTTTATTACTTTTTTAAATGTTGACTGATAATTTCTGTTAAGTTAAATGTTTGCTGTGTCCCAGGCAGTCCAGTTTGCAGCCAGCAAATGTTTTTATTAGTTGAGTTAAATTTTAAATTAATAAAGTGACAGGTGAGACCACACACATACACACATACACACACCACCACCACCACCACCACCACCACCACCATTACCACCACCACCACCAACACCTGGAACAAATCCCAATGAGGAGAAAACACAGGAAAGGTGACTTTCTTGTTCAGTTCCCCCACACCCTCACATGTGTTCTAGGCTTCATAATTTTGCTGTAGGAATTCCCTGTTGAGTTCCTTTATTTAAAACTTTAGGTTTGTTGGTAAACATGACTACAGAGGGCCTGGTTCTCTGCATAACTACAAGTAGTTGTAATTGAATGCCCAAGTATGGTCTTTCACTTAAGGGCCAATGAGAAGTATAGTGCAGTTGGTCAAAACATATCATATCCAACACTTGGTCATGTTTCCCATTTTACTTTGAGATCTGGTAAAACCTTTGTTTCAATGAACTTTCACTGAAGTGTTGCAAAAGGAAATAAAACATGTTATGTTGATTTAGAGCCTGCCCAGTATTATGTGTTCTTTCTCAAGATACATCATTTCTTTTAGGACAAAAATAATGCTAGCATGAACTTAGCCATAATTACTGACTCCATTCACCTTGTGCAATTAACTGAATAATTGCATGAATGTGAACATTGCTTTAGCTAGCCTTTCTCCCATATAATTCTGCAGGGGATATCCTCTTCAGCTGCAGTGTATTCTTCTGGGACCTAATTATGATATCTCCTGGAATCTGGCCTAAGTGTAGAAATTCAAGCTGGTTTTCCAGGGCAGAAACCACGTAGAAGTCCCAGTTGGGTTCACCAGAATCCAGCTGTAAACATCATGCTATTCAACTGCATTGTAACAGAGTAATCCATTACAGTTTTAATTTATACACCAAAATTGAATGCTAAAATTTTAGTCTTGGCTGTCCAACTTCTTCAGCAGACCTGAGTGTTGATACTTTTAGTGTTGACTGATAACATTTGTAAGGTTAATAGGACCTAGTGTGCAATTAATGAGACAAGGTAATTGTTCTTGGTATGGAATTATAACAAACTAGATAATATGCTCTAGCCCGGAAGAAGGACAAACATAGTTAATTTAAAGATTGAAATTATTTCTTCCCAAGGTCAAAGAGTCTCGTGGTGATAGTCTAAACTTATGAAGCAAGAGTATGAAAAATTGAAGATGTATAACTATTCCTATATATTTTGATGAGAGGAAATAAATGAAAGTATATGTTACTTTTCATATTTCCTCAGCTTGACTTATTAAGGCTTCAGAAAGAGACCACAGATGATGGCCACATCAGCCTTTTGGGGGAGTTATGCTTTTATGGGTTAGAGTTTTTGAGTTCATTGAGGCCAGAGTATTATCATTTCATAAATCATTCACTATCCAAACTCACCTTCCTCTATAAATGGTGAAATATTATTCACAGTGATGTCGAGGAATGATGTGTGAAATGAACAAATATGGCTACATGCATTCCATTATGCAATTGAGAATAGGTGTTAATTAATCAATCTAGTTACTTAGTTATAATTGTATATTTGATTTTCTAGTTTATGGTGGTGGCAACTGCTTGCTTTTGTTAACCTCTGGGTTATAGTCCCCAGTTTTTCTTCTCAGCCCTTCTTTCAATCTGTGTAACAAAATTCCCTCTATCACATTCCCATATCCCTGCATTCCCGGTTGGACCCTGGCTGCTGGGAATAGGTTCTGTTTTACTGGTGGAAAGAAAAAGTGGGAAATAGTTGAAGAAGAGAAACATATAGTTGAGTTATAGTTTATGAACTCATTATGTTAGAACTGGCCTTTGAGCTGTCACTTTCTTCCTCCTGCTAAATCCTTAAGTCATTGCTGACTTGCAATAGTTTAAAGGACCTCAAGTGGATGCCTGAAATTGTCAAGTCTTCAGTGGTGCTCTTCATTAGAGACTCTACTTTGCTCAGTCATTTGACTCCCAGTCAGTTCAGTTTTCCTTCACGAGGTTATGGAGTTTGTCCTTGGAGGGCTCCTATATTTTCTCTGTAAATGCAATACATGGAGAAGAAAGAAAGAATTCTTAACAGTTCAATGTGGGAAATTAAATATTCAGTCCAAATGAATTTTCTTATGCCCCCATAGAGTAGCATTTATGAAATTCAGACTTCATTTAGCATAGTTTTTGATTCTCCAACCAAATCATAATATCAATAATTTTTCTGCATACACTTTGGCTGAAATTTTCTCCATAAATAAAGCTCCTACTAAAATGACTTCCTTAATATGATGTTAGATGTGATTAGTTCACTGCAAAACCACAGAAAAATAATATTTTTATGATCAACACTATAAAGGTAATGCCCCAAATACTGCCTGGTCATATGAGGGCTCTATAGAAAGCAATGTAAATGCTCTTTATATCTCTGCCTTTAAAGAGATCTAAAAAACCTATAGCACCTTCTTTCTGGGCATGTCTCTGGAGGCAAGGGAAACAAAGCAGAAATGAACTATTGGGACTTCATCAAGATTAAAAGCTTCTGCATGGGGGCGCCTGGGTGGCTCAGTGGGTTAAAGCCGCTGCCTTCGGCTCGGGTCATGATCCCAGGGTCGTGGGATCGAGCCTCGCATCGGGCTCTCTGCTCTGCGGACAGCCTGCTTTCTCCTCTGTCTCTCTCTGCCTACTTGTGATCTCTGTCTATCAAATGAATAAATAAAATCTCTAAAAAAAAAAAAAAAAGCTTCTGCATGATGAAGGAAACAAGAATACTGAAAGGCAACCTATGGAATGGGAGGAAAATATTGGCAAATGACATATCTGATAAAGGGTTAGTATCCAAAATCTATAAACTCAACACCCCCAAAACAAATAATCCAGTTAAGAAATGGGCAGAAGAGATGAACAGACATTTTTTCCAAAGAAGTCATACAGATAGCTAACAGACACATGAAAAGATGCTCAACATCATTCATCATCAGGGAAATATAAATCCAAACTATGATGAGATACCACTTCACACCTGTCAGAATGGCTAAAATTAACAATACAGAAAAAACAGATGTTGGCGAGGATGTGGAGAAAGGGGAAACCTCTTACACTGTTGGTGGGAATGCAAACTGGCGGAGCCACTCTAAAAAACAGGATGAAGTTTCCTCAGAAAGTTAAAAATAGATTTACCATACAACCTAGTAATTGCAGTACTAGGTATTTATCCAAAAATACTGATTTGAAGGGGCACACGCACCTTAATGTTTATAGCAGCGTTATCAGCAATAGCCAAATTATGGAAGAGCCCAATTGTCCATTGATGGATGAATGGATAAAGATGTGAGACTATATATATATATATATATATATATATATATATATATATATATGAATATTATTCAGCCACCAAAAAGAATGAAATCTTGCCATTTGCCATGATGTGGATGATGCTAGAGTATATTATCCTAAGTGAAACGAGTCAGTCAGAGAAAGACAAATACCATATGATTTCACTCATACGTGGAATTTAAGAAAAAAAAAAGAGGTCGGGGCACCTGGGTGGCTCAGTGGATTAAAGCCTCTGCCTTTGGCTCAGGTTATGATCTCAGGGTCCTGGGATGGAGCCCTGCATCAGGCTCTCTGCTTAGCGGGGAGCCTGCTTCCTCCTCTCTCTCTCTCTCTGCCTGCCTCTCTGCCTACTTGTGATCTCTGTCTGTCAAATAAATAAATAAAATCTTTAAAAAAAAAAGAGGTAAACATAGGGGAAGGAAGAAAAAAAGAGACTCTTATCCATAGAGAACAAACTGAGGGTTGCTGAATGGGCTAAATGGGTGATATTAAGGAGGGCATTTGTGATGAGCACTGGGTATTATATGTAAGTGATGAATCACTAAATACTCCTGAAACCAATATTACACTATATATTAACTAACTAGAATTTAAATAAAAACTTTATTTAAAAAAGGAAAAAAATGAGATTTAGAAAAAAACCATGATGGTCTCAGCTTCTTTATCATAAAGATTGATCCATTGGTAAATTTTGTTAAAGAATGACTTACTAAATTGGATAACACAGAAAATATAAGTAAGACATCCAACAATTTGCCTGCTTTATACTTGTAAAACCCTGGCATAATTGCATGTCTTTAAAAAATGCATAATTTCTGTCGTTATAAGCATATGGAGTATTAAAGCATTCGGTCATTTGAGAGATAATTCAGTGTCAAAGATTTTGTATAATTTGGAGAACTGAAGGCCAGGAAAGAAACCAAGATTGGTGTTGTACTTATCTCAGCAAGCTAGCCCATTTCCTTGAGACAATCTTGAATTATTAGCTGCCTCAGATTTAAAGCCCTCCTTATTTCATATCAAAAATCTCAGGTTGAATGAAAACTCAGATGACCTCAGACTGACTTTATGAACACCTTTACATGAGTTAGAATTAGGATGTGCAAACCCAAGCTGAGGCGACTAAGTGAATACAGGAGCTTTCTTTGGCTCACAGAAGAATGTGGACAGCCAGGTGCATTAATGCTCTGTGGGCATACATGCATGAAAAGCCTTATGTAAGTGTCAGGTGCCAGGCTGGTGATGATGGTTGTTAAAAATCGTCTGATAGGTGGTAACACAAATCCAGGCTCCTCGTAAAATAAACTTACATATTATTTTTGGTAGGAACCAACACTAGGTTGGACAGTTAATGAGCTCCAGAGCTGTTTATTGGTTACCCGTGAGAAGCCTAATGAAGTAGTTCAGTCATGCTAAGATGCTGCTTGGGTGGTGCTGGAAACCTCCCCAGCCTCGGTGCCCATTTTCTCCCACCGTATGGTGAATGTTTCCATGAGCCAGATATCTGCATGGGAATTGGTGGACTTTGTTTGTGCCTTCATTTCCTTGTCACATTTTGTTGGCCAGGGAAGAGAGGGGATTTATTGGGTCAGCTGGGTGGCATTAGTCAGAGGCAGATGGGAAAAGATGGTCTTTGCTAAAGGAGCTCAGCCAGCTTGCCAAAGGCTGTGCTGTAGAGGATGAAAGATAAGCAAACTTAGCAAGTGCAGGGAGAGGAAGCAGCACTTCCTTCAGGCAATTCTCAGAACTGTTTCTAAGCTGTTTACTTCCTATTTTGATACCTAAAGCACCAAGAAACAAGGTCTCTGGACCAGTCTTTGGTTGGCCTTGTCCTGAGCTTGTTTATCCACTCTTTCTGTCAGGAAGCAATTGTGATAAGGCCCCTGGCACTGCTCGGGAAGAGTTTTTCCATTTTGTATGTGGCTTTTGATTGATCATGTTGTGAACACAGTACTCTATTCTTGGATTGATTTATTAACAGAGTTCAAAGAACCTTCTCCGTTTAGAGAGTTTTTTCCTTTTGCTTAAAGAAAAAGGCATTATTTGCACCTCTAAATAAGGACATTTCCAGGCTTTCAGTTCAATAATTAATGAAGAGTGGGTGGCTTTATGTCCAGGGATCAGTGCGTGTACATCAAAATGTAGTATATGTGTATTCATGTGACATCGAATTTATTGGCCTGGAGTAAGTATATGTTTTTCTGCTGGGAGATTGGAATATGAAGTCTTCTTAAAGAAAATGCTGGTTTGGACTATTGATTTTGAGGCTCTAGGGTTTATTCAAAGAATTTCTATTATTTTATACTATAGAGGGATACCTTCTTTTCTTCATGCTAAAATTACTTCCCCTTCTATACCCTCCCTTTGCAGTGGTTCTGAACTATACCATATTTATTTTGAACCACTGGTTATTATTGCATTGGGTCTATGTATGCCTTCTGCCTGCTTTGGGCCAGGAATTTGATATGCTTGGCCCCACCTCAAATATTGTCAGCACCCTGTGCATTTAGGGCTCTATAAAAATATGAAACAACAGCCATAACATTATGAACTGAAAACAGCTTCTCACCACACTTACTTCTCAATGGACAACAACAATTTCCACGTTTGAAAACCAGCCAATATTAAACATCTTTTATTATCTCCTTGCTACTTCCAATAAAACTGATATAATGAGAAATGGGAAGCATCTTATTTCTCTGGTTTTGAGAGGATATAGATAAAAAAATGGTTTTCAGAGTCATTAAGAATATCCATTCTGCCCTGTAGTGAGAAGGCTTAGGTAGAAAGTTCATGTTGTCCAACAGCTGATATCGCTTGTCATATTTATTTTTCCTTCTGTACCTTGACCACTAACAGAGAAACAAGGAGCACAGAACACAGATGAGATTAGTTTCTTTAAAAAAGAAAAAGTGTGATCTTCCTACAACTCAGAGCAGCTTTGCTTTCTGAGAAATCATCTCAAATTCTGAGAAGTCAACAGAGAAGGCAATTGTAGCACCCCAAATTAAACAAATTAGGTGTTATAGTAAATATACAAATTAGGGCAGTTATACAAAGATTCTGGTAATGACCAATGAGATATTTCAATTAAGTCATTTTATTCAGTGTGACCATAGGTCATGTTGGGTCAACAAATGTTAGTCCAAGGACCATTGCTGTTTTGTTCTTAAAATTCCCATCGTTTGTAGTGAAAAGGGACAAAATCATGTATTAACATATCATTACTTTCTTTTGATGGGCGTTAAATGTCTCTTCTTTTATGAAATGCTTGTTACAGTAGGTAGTCATGTGGTTTATATCTTTACAAAAAATAGAAAAATATGACATCCCCGTGTTGGTCACCAGAACTTCTGTTGAAATGTAAGATTCTACTATTGTCTTAGACCTTTTTCTAAGTCTACAGCTGTTTACTTGCAAGAAGACAACAGTAGCTCTGAGCAGGTACCCATGACGTCTCCAGTGGAATCTGGAAAGAACACATAGATACATATGTATGAATTAATACACTGATAAACAAAAATGAAAAGGGAGGGGTTGATGGGTTTATATAATGCAAGCTCAGTAAAACTTTACAGATATTCATTGGAATACATCATAGATAAAGATGTCAAAGCATTGCTGGGACCCTTTAGAAAAGAGAAGAGTCCAAGTGACATGTAGGATTTATGAAGGTGATAGCCTCAGTTACACAGCCTCCTCCTTCTGGTGTCCATGCTAGCAGATCAACAACTACAAACAAAGAGCAGCTGCCCTGATTTCAGCAGTAGCACAAGCTCTCTTCTATGTTTGGACTCTATTCCAAGAGTCTATTCCCTGGGTCCTCAAACAGATCATTGGCTCTAAGAGCAAAGTCTTCAGGCTGAACTCTGCCAGCAGGCCTTGTAGGTAATGATACAGTATTTTGAGATATGATGTTATTTATCATATTGTCAAATATTGCATGGTGAGGAAGCACCATAGAACAGCAAAATCCAGAGATGTGATGTTTCATTTAGGTTCCCCTTCTTCCTCCCTCTCTCTCTTTTCCTTCCTTCCTCCCTCCCTCTCTTTTCCTTCCTTCCTCCCTCCCTTCCTTCCTTCCTTCCTTCCTTCCTTCTCTGTCTTTTTTAAGCATTTATTTATTTTAGAGAAAGAGAGAGAGAGAGCCAGCAAGCAGGGAGAGGGGCAGGGGTAGAGAGAGAGAGAATCTCAAGCAGTCTCCTTGCTGAACGCAGAACCCAATGCAGGGCTCAATCCCAAGACCCTGAGATCATGACCTGAGCTGAAATCAAGAGTTGGATGCTCAATGGACTGAGCCATCCAAATGCCCTTGGGTTCTAGTTCTGATTTGCTGGTGTAGCTTCTTTGGGCTTTGATTCCTCATTTATAAAATGACAAGTTGGACTAAGTCAGCCTTTCTACTTAGTGTCTGTTTACCACCTGCATCAGGCTCAAAGTGGTTATGCAAATACGTATTCCTGGGCCCAACCGGCCCCCGTCACATCAGAATTTTGCAGTATGGCCCTGAAGTCAGCATGTGTAACACTCTCCCCCTCTAAATGATTCTTTCACAAGCAAAAGTTTGAGAATTACACTACTGGACTAAATCTCTCTCTGAGGTTCCTTTATATGCTTCAATCTTGTAATCTGCGGGTTGGCGTCTCAAAAGTAAAAATTCTCATCCCCCATGAGAATGACTGAGGGCTTTTCAAGGGTGTTTTGTCCAACTAAGCTCTTATAGAGAAAGCATTTTGGAACTGAGTTATTTCCAATACTTTAGGTTAGGAATATTGCTGACATTAAAGAAATAGGACAATGCCTTTAAAGAGAAAAAACTTCACAAGGTTTTGAAAACATAAATGGCCTTGGACTGCTTTTCCCTACAGTCACCTTCAAAGGAATCCACTAAGGCTCCTAACTTCCTCTTTGTGGGCTAGGGGTTAGTCTGTACCACAACCCTGTAGCCAGGTGATTCAACTTTTTAGGCTTTGGTTCAGTGCTGGTAAGAATTCAGTTCTTCCTTAACTCCTTCAGACTAAACATTTGAGTTACAAGCCACATAAAATCATTTGGTAGGGATTGTAGCTAGGGAAATTCAGTTCACAATCTGACACCTCATAAAGCTTTATTTTAGAGTTTTGGGGTTTGGTGTATATAATTTATTTTTTTGGCCTTAAGCAAGCACCTGGATGTGGGTTTTTCTTTTTTCTGTCTGACAAAACAAGAACAGGGTTCAGTTAGTTTCTCCCCTTTAAATGCTTTATGATCTTTGCCTCATTTTATTTGGACTTAATTGGGCTAGCTAGGATCATTGCAAATACAAAGCAGCTGGAGAAGCTTGGGTACAATCAGATGAATTTGAGCTTTGGGTTTCCTTTCTTCAGCATGTACAGTGGTATACAAGACTCTAACTTTGTGTGTATATTTATGTTCTCTAGGACTCCTTTTCCACATGAAAAATATGCTGATTAGATTAGATCTTGGTTCCTTCTAGCTTCAAAAAAAATCACTGTTTTTATAATTCTGTTCTCATCATTCTAGATTATTTGACAGTATGACCTATAAAAAACAAAAATAAGAATTTGGAATATAAAACTGGAGGAAAAGGTCGATAGAGGTTTTCTTGAGAAAAGAAAATCTGAAATATTCAAAATACAGAGAATTAAAAGTTAGATTTAACTTCTATATGAATACAAAGGGGAAATCAAGACAATGAAGTAGACCTTATAGGAGATAAATGTATGTTCAAGGAATGGAAAAACTTTTCAAATACTTGGATTGGTTTAATAATGGAGTAGAATAAGTTGGCTCTCAGGGCAGTAACTTGCCGTTCACTGGGATTGTTCAAGCGGACATATATTTATACATGTCTCAGGAATATTATAGAGAATATTCCTGTGATGATATGCGGTGGGACATTGTAGTCATATGATTTATGAGTAATGGTTATGAGTAATGGTTAGGTAAATCACAAATAGAGATGGATTGTTCAGCAGTGTTAAAGAACAATGATTTTTTATTTTCAAGGAAAGAAGACAATGACAACAAGAAACATTATTATGTGTGCAGGATACTGTCATGTGGTGTTTTATATTTGCAGAGAAGTAAAAAGAATAGAACAGAGTTTAGATTCCAGCAACTATTTTTTTGTTCAAGCTATTAGAAATCACCAATTGAAATAGTAATTAAACAGTCCCTATGTCATAGGACTTCTAATTCATTTCATAAGTGTTTAATGAGCTCCTATTATATACTAAATATGTGCTGAGGTGAAATAACAAGTGAGTTTTAAAAAGGCATGCATATTTTTAGGGGGAAAATATATAGCACAGCTCAGTTATATTAGTAGTATGTTCTAGATGGGGGAGGGCCTTCTAAAAAATGGTAGTTTGGCTTTGACATTACTTCATTCTTCTTTTAGTTATTTCTCTTCCCCCATTTAGCAACTCTTCCTCACTCATTTGACAAATATTTATTAAATATTTACTAAGTTCAGATACTGTTCAAGCTGTAAGAACACTTGAATGAACAACAGAGACAAAGTGAGCAGCTCCTTGAATCTGCATTTTGTTTCTGATTATCCAAATTCTGAAATGAGTCTACCTCATTAGAGGCTTGACCTCTACCTGCCCCCTGCAGCCCACATTAGTATGTTGTCAACTCTGTTTCTCACAGTAACTGCAGTTAAGTGGAAAGCATGTCAAGGGTGCAGAGACTGAACATCAGCACTTAATATGCTGGCAACATTCACATCTCTCCACTTAAACAATAAATAAGAATGGGATACACTTTGTAAATATGTTGTGTTAAGGACTGAATCGTGGCCCCCCTCAATTCATGTGTTGAAGTCCTAAGGTCCAGTACATCAGAATGTGATTGTATTTGGAGACAGGGCCGTTAAAGAGGTAATTAATATAAAATGAGGTCATAAAGGTGGGCCCTAATCCAGTATGACTGGTGTCCTTATAGGAAGAGGAGATTAGGACACAGACACATACAAAGGGAGACCATATGAAGACAAAAATAGCCACCTACAGGACAAGGAGAGAAGCCTTAGAAGAAACCAAACACCCTGATCTTGGACTTCTAAATTTTGAGAAAATATTTATTTTCTCAAATAAAATTTGAGAAAAAAAATTTATTTTGGGAAAATAAATTTTTGTTTAAGCCATATAGACTGTGTTACTATATTATGTTAGCCCTGGCAAACTAATATACATGGTAAGTGATTCTCAGGACATGACTTAAAATTTTCTTATCATAGACATGAGGCTGCTATAATTCTGTCCACTTCCCAACACCCTCTTTCCTTCATACCTGCTTTTCCATCACTGACATTGAAAGTTAACACCTGAAAACTCTACCCTCATGATCTCAGACCTGCTAGGGACTGGCATTGGAAGTCAGTGCAGTATCTTTCCAGCATATCAGTGATTCCCTAAGGAGGAAAGTAGCTTGGTGTGAAGGAGTTAGTGATTGTTATTATTTTCTTAAGTTTCTGTTTAGAAGCATCCCACTGAGATATGCACAAATGATAGATCTGGTATGTCACAAGTTCAAAATTCAAAAAATGGTCCTGAATCTAATTAGATATGGGGTCAAAGTAAAGAATTTCCTTCCCCAAATTGACTGTGGGAGTTTTGTTGAGTGAACTGCGTCAGTTGACAGGATCAGCCAGCTTACAGACTCAAACTGTGATTTATACTTTGGTGGGAAGGAAGAACAGCTTTAGAATCTCAGACCTCTTCTATATTCTGTATGACCCTGGTCCTAGTTGGCCATCCCCTTCTAAGGCAACACTGTATATCTGCATTGATTTATGCAGACGAAGTCTGCAGCTTGTGCATCTTGGTGTGACTCCCTTATCCCACCCCAATGCATATCTTGAGGATTAGATGGCAGAACCCACCCACCATAGTGGCACCATGAAGGGTTTGTTACCTGTTCATTCAAGGTAGTGAAAAGGATGTACTGTTTGTTTTGAAATAGTTGCTTTAGAAGGAGAAGAACTGATGTCTTTGGGGTTTTGTTTTGTTTTTTAGTTTAAATAAGTTTAATAAAAATTAAGCCCCCCCCCCCCAAAAAAAGAAATAGCAGAGGAAACAGCTTCAGGAAGAAACATTTTCCAAGAAAGTCATCCTAGGTCAAATGTCACTGAGAATGTAGCAAAAAGAGGAAAAACTTGAGCAGATCAGGAGGAGTCTGGATTTAATCCCAACTTCTAACACAAGAACACAATGATTGAACAGGTCATTTAAACCTAGTGTTTTCTCCTAAGAAATTCAGCAGGTGAAGAATAATAGTGGCAAAAATGTGGGGCGCCTGGGTGGCTCAGCGGGTTAAAGCCTCTGCCTTCAGCTCAGGTCATGATCTCAGGGTCCTGGGATCGGGCCCCGCATCGGGCTCTCTGCTTAGCAGGGAGCCTGCTTCCTCCTCTCTCTCTGCCTGCCTCTTTGTCTACTTGTGATCTCTCTGTCAAATAAAAAAAAAAAAAATGTACATAGTGCTTATCTCTAGTCAGGCACTAAATGTTTCACATTTATCATAACTCAGTTAATTGTCACATAGGGTTCTGAAAGCCTATTGTCTTAGGCAGATATTTTAAAATGTTTCTCAAGATTCCTATCCCCTTGTGTATGTAACCTATGTGATCTGCTCCGTCCTCCATACCCATTTGAGTATGAACAAGGCTTATAAATATTAAGGTTATCATGCCATGCTTATTTTATTTATAAGGTGAAATAATTGTGTAGATGTTATTAAGCTCCCTAATCTGTTGGCTTTGAGTTAATAAGTAAAGAAATTATCCTAGATGGTCTGACTTAAGCTAGGGAAGCCCTTTAAAGGGACTAGGCCCATCCTGAGAGAACTATACAGTGCAAGAGGGATTCTTCTAACTGGCCTTTATGTAGCGAATTACTATGTGTAGAGAGGGCCACATGGTAGAAAAGAGCAGGCAGCCTCTAGAAGCTGAGAATGACCCTTTGATTTATAGTCAAAACAAGTGGAAACTTAGTCATATATTCATAAGGAAATGATCAGAGGAGTTAGAAGCAGATCATTGTCTAGTCAAGACCCGGGTGAGGATATATCCATTCAACCCCATGATTTCAGCTTTGTCAGATGCTGAGCATAGTGTGCAGATGCACTAAAATGTACCTGACTTCTGACCCAAAGAAACAGTCACATAATACATTTGTGCTGTTTTAAGCTATTCTGTTTGTGTCCACAGCAACTACTGTTCATGGTGATTTGTTATGCAATAATAGAAAATTAGTGCACTTGGGGTAGAACTTGGATTTGAACCTGAATTTCTGGTTCCAAAGTATGTATATTTAACACTGTATTGCATTAAACTCCTGCCACCTGCTTTCTGTTTCCCTCTCCCTGAAAGTTGACATGTAGTAGATATAGGACCCTTCCCTCTGGTGTAGTTGGTCAGAAAGCCATTTTGAAAGCAGTAACTCTAGGCCTCTGGCCTCCAGCCAATCCCCAACTCTGTAACAACTCTCTTTTTACATAGATGGGAAATCCTAGGCTTCATTCCCAGAGGGCTTTTTTTTTTAACACTTCTCTTAAAAAAAAAAAAAAAAACACACTACAGTTTTGAATTATAGCCCTGTGGTTAAGGGAAAATGACATTTACTAGGGAAGTAACTTGTTATGGTCTTAGGTACTCTGCCAACTGCAATGAAAAGGGGGCTTTTAAATGTCATTTATACATTAAGAATGATTTAAAGAGATGCTGAAGAATATACCCACCTGGCATTGCCAAAATCTGTAGGCATTATATCCACAAGTATCCTGGGTTAAAATTTAATTTGTTCTTCTATGAGTGAATAGATTATATTCTGCCTTATGTCTGAACTCAAATGTTTAAAAGTCACACTTCATTTAAAAGGTTTCATGGAGGGGCGCATGGGTGGCTCAGTGGGTTAAAGCCTCTGCCTTTGGCTAGGGTCATGATCCCAGGGTCCTGGGATTGAGCCCCGAGTTGGGCTCTCTGCTCAGTGGGGAGCCTGCTTCCTCCTTTCTCTCTGCCTGCCTCTCTGCCTACTTGTGATTTCTATCTGTCAAAATAAATAAATAAAATCTTTGGAAAAAAAAAAAGGTTTCATGGGGTTGAGCCTGATCTACAAAGAAATAAAGTATCCATCTGAAGAGTAGGCAGAAACCTTCATTGTCTAAGAGTCTCTTTTTGTGGGGGGGGGGGGGGGGGTAATAGTTTAAAAGAAAGAGATAATATTCTTTTAAGTGAGGACTTAGCCTGGATGAGTTTTCTTAAACTTTATGAATACTCAAACAGAACCTTCTCTAATTTAAATAAAAGATGACTGAAGTCCAGATAATAATTGTGGTATAAATATCAGAAGATAACCAGGTAAGTTACCCAAATTACTCAGCAATGGCACTGAGTCAGGTTGTAGCTGGTTTGATCTGATCCCTGTAGAATGAGGGCTGGAGGAAGATTATAAAACCTTGAAGAGAATTCTGATAATGATACCACTGCAATGAGTTTTAGCCTCTGCCAATTCATTTCACCTATAGCCATGAATACATTAGCATTATATATCTCTGTAAGTTCATATTTGTCATTCACTATTTTTGCTTGTAAAATACACTTGAGAAACCTTCCCCTGTTAACCTTCGAATATCGTAGATATTTATAGCTCATTTATAGCCTCTGTGCTTGATTTATAAACAGTGGCAAAATATTGATACATCTTCCACTTGCTGAAGTTAATGGAGCACACTGACACATTAAAGAGAAAAGGGTCTTCATATGTAAAAGTGACGTAAGAATCTCCGTCACTATTCAGTGGGCTGTGTATATTGAGTTGTTTTCATTACAGATGATGAATTTGGACCAAATCATCTAATGCTTTTTAGTCTTTGGGACCAAGAGCATGTAGTATTTTATAAGATTTTCATCAGGAGTAAGTGTGCTCTGTAATGGATTTGCTTACCATATACTGATAACACAGGCTTTCAGAAATAGAGTTAAGAGAGATTCAACAGTAAAGTTGTGACTAGTTGGTTAAGAAACTTGCAAATAAATTTTTTTAACGATGCTAAGGCTTGAATTAAAAAAAAAATGATTTGCATTTAGTTGTATTAGTGTAGAACAGGGTCCACATCTTAATACTACTACCCTCACTCCCCCCAACATGACACAGCAAGGTCTCTTGAAGATGATATCACCTATTTAGGACTGTTGTGATGAGTTTAGGAGATAATACATGAGACCATACCTAACACAAAAACTGGCACCTGCAGTTACTCAATTGACAGGGAAATTTAAAAAACAAGATTTATCCAATAGGGTAAATTGGGCTTTACCAAATTAGGTAATGTTTGATTAAAATATATAACAACACAAAACAGGGCAAAATAAATGAAGGGAGTTAAGAGATACAAACTTCCAGCTATAAAATAAAAAAGTCTCAAAGGTGAAAAGTATAGCATAGGGAATATAGTAAATAATATTATAACTTTTATGGTGACAAATGACAACTATACTTACTGTAGTGAGCATTCTGTAAGGAATAAAATTGTTAGATCATTATGTTGTATCCCTGAAACTAATATAACATTGTATGCCAACTATACTTCAATTAAATATTATTAAATTAAAATATGCATATATTCAATTATATATTATTATGTTCAATTATAATTGAATATATATTATATGTTATACACATTTATATTATTATATAAAAATATAAAATTGTTTCACAGAGATGTTCCTTGGGTTGACATACTTGGCTCAGGAGCTTAATCAGAATGATGTCTACGTTGGTAATAGACAGTGTTGTATTAAATACACCAGCGAAATCTAACTAAAGCAGAAGAAAAACTTACAGAAAAAGCCTTTGACTATGGTTGAGTACCCTGTGTGATACTCTCTCTGGTTTACATAAAAACAAATTAGTTGTACGGATATTGACCACATCCCTCTTCTATTCCAGGAGCCAACACCTTGCCCTAATTGGCAAATAGGTCACAAGAGGCCAATCTTATTGTGTCTGAGTCCTTGTAAAATTGAACTGTTTTAATTATTTAATTACTTAACTATCTTTACTGTATATAGTTGATATCCTTTCTTCTTTAAATTTTGTTTTTAATGAAAGATTAATTTGTCACTCAGGTGTTCGGGCCCTTTAACCAGAAATCACTGTCATCCTCATAGTTCTGGGGAAAATGAAAACAAACATTCGGAAATGAGGGTAGATAAGCCTAAGCCTTGATTTAAAGCAGTGGAAGGAAATGTAGTTAGTTTAAGCATGGTGGAAATCTTTCTTAATGAAACTGGATTAATTCCCTTAAGAAATAAAAGCCAAAATGCTCTATGGGGAAGGTGAGACACTTGGTGACAGTTTGCTTAGCTTTCATTACAGTGGTAAGTGGTAGCGTGCTGGGTGAGAGCAGTCAGAAGGGGTTCTACCATGGCAATGAGGGCTCAGCATAGGGCGTGCACTGAGCAAATAAGCATAAAAGTTTGACATCAGCGATTGCACCCCCACACCTCCCACAGCCTCCCACACCTTCTCACTTTTGGAGTTTCTTTTTTACACTTTTTTCCCCCAGAAGGCTGAATGTATTTTAATTACTTGTTTTTTAATTATTAAAAGCTTTCCATGCATTTTCCTCCTGTAGTTTCAAGTTCTTTAATCAAAGGAGGAAAGTAGTTTGGTAAACTGAATTCATACTAAGGTGAAAGAAAGTCTCAGGAATTTATTTATTTGCTCATTTTCTTACTTACACAGTATTGTTGTACTAATACTTGGAAGACCTGTGCTTATCTTAAGGGTTTTTCAAACACCTTGAGACCAGAGAGGAGGAGATGAATAGACACTTTATAACAGGTTAGCGGAGTAAAACTATGCTGTGGATGCCAATAGGACTCGAAGTGCTGGGTTCCAAATCTGTTTCTTCAGCGTTAAAAAAATATTATTTCCCTTGAGTAGTATATGCAATAGGCTGGATTACTACCCTATTCTGCTTCATTTCATTTTGCATCCTTCCCAGAGGAAATTTATACCACTATAAGATTGCATGCCCTGGTGCTTGTCATGCACAACACCTACCAGTCTTCATTATTTTTTTCCAAATTTTGTCTTCATAGTTGTTCAGATAGGACTCTGTCAAGCTTAGTATTATACTGAAATGCAACAAGGTAACTCTAGGAGTTGCATCTTTTTTTGAAGAGATGAAGGTGTGCTTATGTAGGGAAGAGGGCAGATGTACAAAGTATGGCTTTCATCCAAGTGAAAAGGATTCCAGAACAGCCATAAGCCATCATAAGAGTCTTTTCTAATTTTAGAAACTAATTACAGTTAATTCTTCATTTTCTCTCTGGGATGTATCTGAGTAGTAACTAAAGGAAGAAGAACTTCGGATTTGTAGACATGAAACTAGGTGTTTTTTACCTGGCATGTTGCTCCTCTCTACCTCGTCCAGATCCATTGTACCCCCTCTGCTAACTTCCATCCCTGGGAAGCTGACTTCTTTTGGTTACATCATCTGGGATCTGAGATCTTTGCTTTCTAGACTTTGGTTTATTCTGGTCAGTGGGAGGCCTGAAAGAGAAGGGAGAAGGACCTTAGTATTTCTTCTTTGGCTTTACCTTGCTTTGCCACAGTTCTAGAAGTATCTATGTCCATCATCCTGTCAGACAGCCTCTCTTTTACAGTGGCAGGTCTTCACCAGGCTCTAGCAAGATTGTCCTCTTCTTTTTCAGGCCTGGGCTAGTTGTGGCCTCCTGCTTTTTAGTCCCTGCATGCTTTACTATTCCTTTTTGACCCCTTACCCCTGCCCTTCAATAAATTATTTTTGGTCATATCTTTTAGATACAGATACATTCAGATTCTTGGACAAGTTAGATAATCTCTGGACCTTTTATTTTCTTGATCTATAAAGTTCTATAATACCTATATTATTACCTTAAAGGGTTGCCAAGAGGACAAATAATGCATGTGAATTTATAACGTATACCAAAAATACAGACTATGAATAACAAATCATCTGCTAATGTATAATTCCTAATCAGCTTTCCTCAGATACCTGACATTTTTTATAACCTGTCTCCATGATAAACTGATACAAATTTTGGGAGTGCAATCTTGAGTTGACCAAAGGCGAACAGAAGCAGGAAAGTTAATCCTCTACTATATGCATTCCAAAGCTAAATATAAACCACCCTTTGGTTTACCATGTTTTGGTTACCCTCCTCAGCAGTGTGTAATTCAGAACTAGGAGAGCATTATAGAACATACTAAGATACCTTGTTCCTGCCCTGCATTTTTTTACCCTTGATACTGATTTCATCAGATAGTATTTCCTTATAGTGAATCTTGTGTATGTCTTGCCCCTCTGTGAGATTGTAAAGCTTCTTCATAATGATCCTGAGGATAAGGATCATACCTCATCTATTTTTTATGACTCATAGTAACTCACATACTGTTATGCATATATTTAGTAAAGTAGACACTTGGGAAATGAGTGGCTGAGGATTCAGTGCACACTTTTATTTTTTAAAAGATTTTATTTATTTATTTGACAGACGGAGATCACGAGTAGGCAGAGAGGCAGGCAGAGAGAGAGGGGGAAGCAGGCTCCCTGCTGAGTGGGACAGGAACCCAGGACCCTGAGATCATGACCTGAGCCCAAGGCAGAGGCTTTAACCCACTGAGCCACCCAGGTGCCCCTCAGTGCACGTTTTTTAAAAAAGATTTATTTATTTATTTTAGAGAGCAAGAGAAAGAGAGAGACCATACATATGAGTTGGCGAGTGGCAGAGAGGGAGGGAGACAAGCAGACTCTCCACTGAGCACAGAGCCCAATGCAGGGCTATATACCATGACCCATAAGATCATGATCTGAGCCAAAACAAGAGCTAGATGCTTAACTGACTGAGCTACCCTTGGTGCCCCTCAGTGCACACTTGTTGATTGAGACTTCCCAGACCTTTTAATTAGTACTTACTGATTTTATACAAGTGTGCTCTTTCTGATTAACATGACCCTCTCCTTGCATGCATGGAAAGTTATTTAACAAATGAAGGTTTTATGGATATCTGTTGTGTTTTGTGTGTGTATGTTATTGTGATTGGACACATATGGGACTTTAAAATTTAAAGAGGAGAAGCTCTTCCTTCTTCTCTCCATCTTACTAGGTTGGAGCACAGTAAGATGATTATATAAAACAAAATAAATATTGATAATTAAAACAACTAATTGTTTCTCATCCAGTCTTCCTAAAGCCAATAAAAGTTTGTTGAAAACTCAACACACTCACATATGTCTTCACAGGTAAACCCAAACCCATGTGTTCAAAGGAAGCATTTAAATTTTTAGAATAATAGGTCTGGGAATAGTGACTCTTGGTTTATCCACTGAACCAGCTCTACAAAGGGCATATGGACAATGGTACCAGAGGTATTTGGCTCACTGATTCTTCCTTTCTTTGTTTTCTTACTTCTGAATAGACACAATGCACTCCAGAGAACCCTTGCTATTTTTTGTTCCCACATTCTCATTACTTCAAAATTAAAAAGAGAAAAAAATAACTTAGGTAATCAGGGACCTATTAAAGGCCCTTGGGAAGCCCAGGCTGATCCTACTAGTTTCTTTCAAAGAAAAGCCATATAAAAACAAAATCAACAGCCTAAAGGCATGATAGAAAAATCCCTTAACTTGCTGAGGTCAACAAGGTGCTGAGAAAAGGAAAGAAATGCCTAGACTTTAAAACACCTTTGGTATGAAGAAGTGGCCAGATACAGAAGGTTTTAGGAATATATGTGTGTATACATGGTATAAAGATGAAGAATATAACAGAGACTGTCATGGTAGATTACCACCTGGCCAAGAGTAACATGTCTTGTAAAGTAAAAATAAAATGAATATTGGGAACATATTTACAGAAGGGAGCATGGGACTGCTGGTAAGTTCCAAGAGGAAAAAGCATGTATGAGTGTGTTAAATTTTAAATTATTTCTTGCAGACAATAATGCCAGAGAAGTTTAGAAAGTGGAGTCATTAAAATGGAAGGAACCATCAGGGAATATTTCTTGGAGAAGATGAGCCTGAAACTGGCCTCTGAAGTGTTGGATTGGTGGAAAGCAGAACAATGGGGATGATGAAAGACCACATACCTTCCCACGGGAAGATTTATACCTTAAAGCAAAGAAAACTACTCAAACAGAATGTCTAGCAAAAGATGCTAGAGGTGATGAGGTGATGTTGGGAAGTCTTCTTTCCTTCATTCCCTTCCTGATAAACACAGATCCCTGGGCAAAGAGACTCACCACTCTAGTCAGTGGTGATGAGGCAGAGGAAGGTTTTCTGAATGGAGACTTTGATGAAGTGTCTTAGTTTGTTCAGGGAGCCATCACAGTACCATAGACTGGGTGCTTTAAATAGAAGTTTATTTCCCACAGTTTTGGAGGTTGGGAAGTCCAAATTAAGGTGCCAGCAAAGTAGGCTTCATTCAGAGGCCTCTTTTACTGGATTGTAGGCTGCTGCCTTCTCCTTTTGTAGTTATATGTCATCTTCTCCATGCTTGCTCGGAAGAAAAGTGAGTTTAGGTCTCTTCTTATAAGGAGGACAACTAATCCCATTCTGGAGGCACTATCACCATAACCTCATTTAAACCTGGTTGTCTCTCTTGGGGCACCTGGGCAGAATCTGCTTGAGATTTTCTCCCTCTGCTCCTCCACCCCCTCTAAAATAAATAAGTAAATATTAAAAAAAAAATGTCAGACCTAGTTATCTTTCAAAGGCCCTACCTCCAAATACCATCACATGGGAGTTTAGGCCTTACTATATGAATTCAGTCCACAGTGGGGAGTAAGTCAGTTCCTTTGGGGGGAACCTATTCTTTAAGGGGCCTTAGGAGAAGCTATCATGTAAGAGAAGGAAAATGTAGTCACGGAGTGAGATAAATAGAGTAGTCCTGAATACATGGCTATTTAAGAAGCTAGGCCCAGAAAAATAGATGAGAAATTTTGACATCTGAAAGTATAATTGATCAGTCTTAAGAACTATTTAGGGAGACTATCTAGTCATACAAAAGAATCAGAATGGGCAAAAGGTAATTGGCCAGGGAAAGAACAAAGGTGGGGTCTGATTTCTTCATCTAGAATTCAGATAGAGTTAATTTTAGGGAAGGAGGAGAAAATGAAATCACTTCAGAATGTTTTAATTGCCAGCAAAGGACACTGTAGGGTTGCATTGGAAATGGCCTTTTTCATATAGCTCCTGAAATTAATAGCAAAGAGGCAGTTGCAGAGTGAGTGCAGAATGATCCAAATTCAAAAAAGTAAGGGCATGGAGTACTGGAAGGAGGTGACTATGTTATATTTATTGGCAATGGCAGAAATTATGAAAGATTAACCCTCTGATATGGATTTAGAACAAGGCAGTTTTTGTAGAATAGGCTAAAATCTTGTCCTAACCATCACAAAATAACTAGTGAGAAATCATGGGAACAGATTGTGACACAGACTAAGATGAGACACCAGTAGAGAAAATGTAGTTATCCTTGGATCTCTAAGCATAGTCTCATTAGAGACAGCAGTAGCCTTTTATGTAATACCTTTGAAACTCTTTTTTGAATAACCATCTACTTTCTTTTCTAAGCAAGTTCCTAAAAAAAAGATCATAGGGGAAGAGAGGAAAAAAATGAAACGGGACAAAATAAGAGAGGGAGACAAACCACAAGAGACTCTTAATCTCAGGAAACAAACTGAGGATTGCTGGAGTAGAGAGGGGTGGGAAAGAGGAGTGGCTGGGTGATGGATATTAGGGAGGGTATGTGCTATGGTGAGTGCTATGAATTGTGTAAGACTGATGAATCACAAACCTGTACCCCTGAAACAAATAATATATTATATGTTAATAAAAAAAAAAAGAGAGGTGCTTGGGTGGCTCAGTGGGTTAAAGCCTCTGCCTTTGGCTCAGGTCATGATCCCAGGGTCCTGGGATCCAGCCCTGCATCAGGCTCTCTCTGCTCAGCGGGGAGTCTGCTCCCCCCCCCCACGCCCCGCCTCTCTGCCTGCCTCTCTGCCTACTTGTGATCTCTGTCTGTCAACTAAATAAAATGTTTAAAAAAAGAAGAAGATAATGGCAAAATAGAGGGGCATCTGAACTACTAAGAGTCTAATATAAAGAGGAAGATATGAATACATTTGATGGAAGAGGTAGACTGCTACCTTCTTCTGCTAGTAGACTGTGCTGTACCTCAAACAGTAAACCAACTGACACATGATCAGTGCTGTCCAGAGAGCAAGCAATCTAGCATACATGCTCTTCATTTGTCCAAATAGGAATTATAATGTTAAGAACAAATCATGATAAAAAAGCACTCTAATTGAAAAAGTATACTAACAAAAGAATTTGGAACTATGTAAATTTAAGGCAATATAAGCTATAAAGTTTAATTGTATTTTTATTCCTACCTCTAAATATGTCATATTTATTGGAATAGATTCCACAAATGGTTTTTCAAGGTCTTCTTGAAAATAGTCAAACTCATTACTCATTCAGGACCTGTGGAATCTACATTATACTGTGACCTCATTCTGAGCTAGTAAAACCTGGATACTTTAAGGTAGTTTGAGTAAATGGAGAAGATATTTCATATATATATATATATATATATATATATATATATATATATATATGCCCTTTGTGTGTGTGTTTCTTTTTTCTCATTGAATATTAAGCTGTTTTTTTCTTCACTTTTGCCCTACCATTCTCTACCATTTCTCTATCTGTATGATAGGAATCAGAGTCCATTCCAGTGATTGTGGAATTGTCAGTCTTATCTCTGGAGCAACCAGTGTGAATCAGAATTTAAACTCTACCAGCCAAAGGCTGACAAACAGTCTCAGAATGTAGTGTGTCTGCCAATGTCTGTTACTTGAGGGTAGATGAATATGGTCCTGATGTGATAATTTTCTATTGGCAGTAGGGAACTGTTTATGAGACAGAGGGTGCTAGGAAACAAACAAGACATTTGCTTATTTTCAAATCAAAAATTCCAGAAGTTCTTTATCTAGAGTGCTTATTTTTTTAAATTGAAACAGTATTGAAAATGGTACACTTGAATTTTATAGATATCCTCAGCTAGAATCTTTTAGCTGCCCCATCAAAAGAGGATTACTGAAAAACATATGCAAACAGATAATCAAAGAAGGTAGCAAGCCAGATAAAACCAAGGTCAGTGACAATGTGAATCAGACTTAACCATCACTGCTCTGCTAGACAGGCTTGCTCAGTTTTCCTGATCTTTATCCTGAAAAGTAGCATAAAAAGATTTGGGGGGTTTTAGGACATAAAACTTTCTCTGGGCACCTGGGTGGCTCAGTCAGTTAAGCGTCTTTCTTCAGCTTCGGTCATGATGGCAGGATCCTGGGATGAAGCACTGCCTGTGCTCCCTGCTCAGCCAGAGTTGGCTTCTACCTCTTCTTCTGCTCCTCCATAGGGCTCCTGCACTCTCTCACTCTCTTTCAATAAGTAAATGAAATCTTGGGAATAAAAGAGCATAAAACTTTCTCAAGTCGTTCTATGTGAGACAAGTGTTCAGCCTCAATTCTTTTACATGTTTTTAATTTGAAACAGAAGAACCTTGGACATTTTTAGCTGAGCATGTATGAGGGTAAGGAAATGAACGTTTTCATCCTTGGACCTGCCAGTGTTTGTTTTCCTGATAGCAGCAGAGCTGGCAAATTCATTCAGGACCAAACCGTGTGTGTGTGTGTGTGTGTGTGTGTGTGTGTGTGTGTGTGTTGAAACTTTGAATGGAAAATTAGTGTTACAGTATAATTTTTGTTTTATAAGACAGAACATTTAGCATTTCCAAGGCTAAATATTTCCTTCTAAAATGATGTTTATATAAACTACAACAAAATACTGGTTGTACCTATATGAGGACTTTGAGGTTTGAACCACCAGGATCCTAAGAGATATGATCAACCGAATTAGAGAATGTTTCTTACTCTGTTTTCTAAGTCTGAATGCTGAACACTGAAACACAACTATAATTTTATGTCCAAAAGTTAACATATATCAAATCTACCAAAGACTGCCTATTTGACACTGTTTCTTTTTTTTTTTTTTTCTACTAACAAAAAACAAGGGGCACCTGGGTGGCTCAGTCTATTAAGCCGTTGACTTTAGGCTTAGCTCGTGATCTCAGGGTCCTGGGATCCGTGGGTGGGCTCCACACTCAGCAGGGATTCTGCCTCTCTCCCTCTGTCCCTCCTCCTACTCCTGAGCTCCCCGTGCACACACACATACACCATCACTTAAATAAATAAAAATCTTTAAAAAATAAATAAATAACAACAGGGGCTCCTGGGTGCCTCAGTGGGTTAAGCCTCTGCCTTTGGCTCAGGTCATGATCTCAGGGTCCTAGGATCGAGACCCAGCTCCGGCTCTCTGTTCATCGGGGAGCCCGCTCCCCCACCGCCACCGCCTGCCTCTCTCCCTACCTGTGATCTCTGCCAAATAAATAAATAAATAAATCTTGGGGCGCCTGGGTGGCTCAGTGGGTCAAAGCCTCTGCCTTCGGCTCAGGTCATGATCCCAACGTCCTGGGATCGAGCCCCATATCAGGCTCTCTGCTCCGCAGGGAGCCTGCTTCCTCCATTCTCTCTCTGCCTGCCTCTCTGCCCACTTGTGATCTCTGTCTGTCAAATAAATAAATAAAATCTTTAAAAAAAATAAATAAATCTTTATTAAAAAAGATTTTATTTACTTATTTGACAGAGAGAGAGAGAGAGATCATAAGTAGGCAGAGGCAGGCAGAGGCAGAGGGGGAGGGGGAAGCCTTGACACTGTTTCTATTCAGAATATTAGTTCAGTCAATAAGAAATCTAAAATGTTATCTTAATTGACTTTGAGATTCTTTGTAGAAAAATAAAGAATGTGTGCAGAGAAATAGGGAAGGTAGGTGGAATCAGAAACAAGTCTATATGGGGATTGGACACTGAGAGACTAAAAAAAAAAAGATTTGGTTTTCTGGACTGGAATGAGGTGTTTGACCAGAATACTAGGGAATGGCAAATGATAAAGTATTTTTGGACAACCAAAAAAAAAAAAAAGTGTTTTCAGTGGATTTGCTAGTGTTTTAGAGGTTTTAAACTGATTCTTGGAAAGAGGCCAGATAGAAAAAGAAGGTATCATAAGTGTAACACAGAAAGAGCTATAGTAGAAATGCTGCCCAGCTATTTTAGCCATCACCTGACTCCTGTTACATCCCCAGGTATATCTCCCACTACTCCTTCAAAATCACCCCATCCCCTAACCATACCAAACTACCTAGAGTTCCCAGAATCTATCATGAAGTACCTTTTTACTCCATGCATTCTCTGCTCGGAAGCTCTTTCCTTCTTTGACTGTGGGCCAAACTCTACTTACTTTTCAAGACTGTGTTCTAATATCTTTTACAGTGCTATCCCTGAAACCCTGCAAAATCTTACTTTTTTCAGTAACTGCACTGGCAAAAATATTTATGTGTCTTCTCATCTAGAATGTTCAAAACAGGCAACAGGCTGACTTAGTCGTTTTTTTTTTTTTTATGTGCCTAACTCATAGTTAGTGTCCAATAAATTCTTGTTAAAAAAATGAATGAATATTGAATATCATGAATTCAGAAAGATACATGACTGCTTTTCACGATACTGTTGTGAACAAGATAAAGAACTAAAGTCTGGATCAAGTAACAGTGGACTTGCATGGTTGGTTAAATCACTCACTAGCCCAGAAGGTGATGGGCAATATGAATCTGGAGGGAAGTCTCCAGTGAGATACCTTAAGGTTTTGTCTTTAACTTGATTCTATATTGCCTAATCAGTGATTTAAAGAAAGAAAAGAATATTAGAATTAATTAATTGCATTTATTCAATCTCTAATAGTCTTAAAAGTTTTAAATTTCTAGAATTCCTTACCCCTTGCTATATTAACCTATAAATTAGTTTTGTGGTTTATATAATGCTCTTTTTAAATTAGGTTATTAGCTTGATTTTCCAACAGCTGAAAATAACTATTTGAACTAAAAAGAAAACCAAACAAAGGAAAATAAGATAAAAGCTAAACGTTCTTAATTTGTAACAGGGAGGTGTCTCTCCTGGTCTTTGTTGCTTCCTTCCTGTCATCATCTGAGCATCAGTAACTTGTTGGAAACAACTATCTATTTTTTAGTGTATTTAGTGTATTTTGTTAAGTAAGACACAAGATACTGGGTTTCTTCATTATTTTAGATGGATTTTGGTGTCCAACAGGAAAAGTTAGCAGATAACAATACTAATAAACCTGTACACTTTTGAAAACATGCAGACTATTCTGGAAAATATGTGAGTCCTTTCACGTAAGAAGCCTGCTGTTGGGAAATAAAGAAAAGGCCATGCTCTCATGTAGTCCTTTTTCTTCAGAATGTAAACCAAGCCATTAGTTCTGAAGTCTGACTAGTCTTATCTCAAGTCTGTTTTCTCCAGGCTATAGGGAAGAACCAAATGTCTGGGTCTAAAACTGACTTGCACACATAGCAATGGATAAAAAAAGAAAAACATGGTTTATTCATAGGTTTAGAGTCAAAAGGGACTTAGACCCAGTTTAGAGATTTCCATACCTGACTGCTCATCAGAATCACCTAGAGAGCTTTTATAATATAGATCTCTGGTCCTCATTCCCTGAGATGTTCTGAGAGAAGAACCTAGACAATTAGATTTATTAAAGCCTCTAGATAGTTTTGATACCTAGCCAGGCTTGGAAACCACTGATCTGGTCAAACCCTCTTGATTTCCAGATGCATAAACCGAGGCACAGAAAGTGACATGACACTCAGCTTGAGGTTGGCAGGGGCAGCATCAGCACACTGTGCCTATGAGGTATATCGGTGCATCTGTATTAAAACACAGAAACACAGATGGTCTTGTGGTGGCCTCATCTTCTGCCTATTTGATATTTTAAGTGACCTTTCATAGTTTTGGGGGCAATGGAATAGGAAGGGAAAAATATCTAATTGAAACCAAAGACTCAAAAGAGTGCTGTGAGAATCTGGTGAAATGATATTTTAATGCTTCATAGACTGTGAAGTGATAAATCAATATGCATATTATAAGATACGTATAGGGAAGTAAAACTGTCAAATGAAAAAAAAATTAAATAAGAGGAAAATTAGAACATTTGAAATGAATTTGATAGTGCATTAAAATTGCTCCAACCTTTTTCCATCTCAGAAATGCTTAGGTGAGCAAGATGATCTGTGGGTACTATCTATGGTTTGTGCTGTTCACTAAGAACCATGGACCAAACACTGAAACTTGACTTCAAGTTCTTCTGATTATTTCCTGCTTGAGTGTTCTGAATCCCAATTCTATCATTTGTTAAATTTGATGATTAAAAAATATTACAAAATTTTGTTCTGGCTTTAATATTTTGTAACTTTTTTCTTTTTGCTGACTTTGTAAATCTCCTTACTGCCTTGATTTCTCCTGTTTTCTGATTCTGCTTTGAGACTTTCCCCATTTTCAACTCATTTCCTATTTTCTTTCCCTTTTTAATTCAATATATATTTATTAAGCATCTTTTTATATATGTTACTCCGCTAAATATTTGGGATATAAAAATGGAGAGTACAGTGTTTCTGACAAAGAACTCACATTGTAGCTAGGAAGAATGTAAGCACAGTAAAGTATGATAAAGGATACAATAATGACATTAAAAAAGTGTCGTGCAAGCATATGGGAGAAAAAGATGAATTCTTCCATTGGGTAAAATACATGTGGGGATATTTTTGAAATTTATAGAGGTTAGAGGATTTGAGTTGTATGGATGGAATGAGTAAGAGATATCAGGAGGAGCATTCCAGGTAAAATATGGGTAAAAGTGTGAGAGTGCCTAGAGTGTTCAGGGAATAACCACTAAATCTAGAGTGGGGACTACAGTTTGGTATAGAGTGTGGGATACTTGGGTTAGGGAAGGAAAATTAAAAGTAAGACTCTGAAAAAGTGAGAGAATCATGGTAAGATGCGGATTTTAGAAAGATTGCCATGATAGCAATGCAGTCGTGTTGAAGGGGGCTAGAATGGAGAAGGAAACCAGTCAGGAGGGATAGTAAATAATTCTGGCCATTGATGAGGAGAATCAGAAGACAGTGATGTTAGGGTTAGAAAGAAAGGAGGATATAAGAGAGATGCTCAGAGAAACTTTAACAAGTTTCTTCCTGAGATGAAATTAGCATATCCATTAAGGAGCAGAGCTATCTGTAGTTTTAGAATTTCTTTTCTTTCTCTTTTTTCTTGCCTCTCTTCCTCCTTCCATTTTAATTTACTTCGAACCTTTCCATTTTCAGAAGGATAATACTAATGCAAGTTTCTAAAGGATCATTCACTGTGCAAAGCCTAGGCCATCTGCTTCCCATTTCTCTCTTTTCTTTTCTCCTTTCCAGCCATGCTGGCTCCATTGCTCTTTCTTATACCTACAATGTCCTTCCCACATATATATACATGACTCACCTTTTACTTCATTCAAGCCGGTCTGCTGACTACAAGGTAGTGCGGGGACAAATCCTCTCCCCCTGCTAAGATCTGAGATGCTGTCCATTTTCTTTCTTCCTCAGTAATGTAATGTTAGAGCATCCTAGTCCATGTTGGGGTTTGAGGGCCCCTCCAGAGGAAGAGCTTGTTCTCCACTCAAATGGATTCCCAGGGGCTTTTCCTAAAGGATCAAAATGGGCCTGGGAATGGGGGGTATCTGACTGTTAAGGTAACAGCAGATACTTTCTTTTCCTTTGTACATCGTAATTTTATGCTTCATCTTCACCATCTCAGACTTTATACATGGAGTCCCCCAGATGGAGGGGGTAGGGGTTCTCTGTTCCTCACTAGAGCACATGAAGGTGGGAGAAAGTATGTATTTAGAGAAATTTAAATCTAATAACAAGTTTCTCTAGAATGACAACAATAATAATAACAAAACCTGGACAGCTCTTCCTTGGCAGATAGAGATGCTTCTTCTATCCCCTGACCTGCTTCATTTTCCTTTACACACTGATCCCTACGTGACCTCTTACATGTCTATATTATTTGTTTATTGCATTTCCATATATTACAGAATATGAACTCCCAAGGTACAAGGTTTTTATCTCTAACTCCTAGAATACTATGTGGTTCATAGTAGGCATTCAATAAATATTTTATAAAGAATACCTTTGTAGGATGGATTTCATTGAGAACCTGATTACAGTATTTATTTGTAATCATATATTCTTATAGGAAGGCAATATTAGGATTACATATGGAATTCCAAGTCTAAAATAGTAGGTTTTGTTTTCTTGGCTACTTGATATTTTTCTTCTTGCTTTTTTCATTCTTTAAATGTATCTATATCAGGGGCGCCTGGGTGGCTCAGGTCATGATCCCGGGGTTCTGGGATTAAGCTCTCTGCTCAGCGGGGGGCCTGCTTCCCTTCCTCTCTTTCAGCCTGCCTCTCTGCCTGCTTGTGATCTCTCTCTGTCAAATAAATAAATAAATAAATCTTTAAAAAAAGTATCTATATCAGAAAGATAGTCCGTATCAATGAGCAACAAGGCTAGAGTCTTACTGAGTATATCTCATGAAATATTTATTAGTTGGTTGATAATTCTGCTTAAACTACAAGGTATGAGACAGAGAGAAAGAGTGTGTGTGTTTGTGTTTATGTGTTTGTTGTTGCTAGACAGGAAGAAGGAAATGACACACTCCAAAGAGGTGTTTCCAAAGTCTGATTCTTCAAGAATTTATGGACATATTTGATGAGGAAGGCTTGTAAAAGCACTTGCAAATTTTGGGTTCAGCAAGCATTTTCAAGCAAGATGCAAGACCCTGTGGGGAGGAAGACACCGAATCCCTTATATTAGAGGATTTATAGTCTAGTGACACATGCAACTGCATGGTTACCCTGGGCTGCACTTCAAGACTGAGGGTGTTTTGTGCTATGACAGGAAAGCAAAATGCTCTCAGAAGAAGCAAAGTGGAGAGCGAAGTACAAACTAACAGAGGTGATCCTGTGATTATGTTCCTTACTAGTGAAGGAATGCTAATAGAGAAGTGATAAGAACATTTTGGGTTGACAGTTAGGGAATGCTTCAGAGGGGAGGGGAGGAAAATGTGGAAATGTGGCAAACGGAAAATGTGACTGTTGCCTGTGTGCCCTACTTCCTGTCAATCAGAGACTTCTTTCTCCAAGCCTTTCCCTTGTCAAATGAGGAGTAATCCTAGAGGATATGCAAAGGCTCTTTAAGTTCTCTAAACTCTTTCAAGGTTTCTTGTAGTTGATTATGGGAGGAAAGGGTCCTAGGTTAGAATATGTGCTGTGGCCTAAGGAAGTAAACTAAGAGCCTGTCTAACTGTATAATGGTATGAGGAGCTGGTTGGGTGATGTTAACATTGTCAGGCGGTGCCTGGGAAGGAATTCTTGTGGGCCTGATCCCTTTGAAGACAGGAAAGCCCTAGGAAGGACTTGGGTTTGTTTGCTCTTTTACCACTCCCTCATTCCCAGCCCTCAGTGTGAGAAAAGGTTATCATTCCTTGGCTTTCAAGATTTTTTCTCAGAAAGATCTTTTTTAAGATTTTATTTATTTATTTGACAGAGGTCACAAGTAGGCAGAGAGGCAGGCAGAGAGAGAGGAAGGGAAGCAGGCTCCCTGCCGAGCAGAGAGCCCAATGCAGGACTTGATCCCAGGATCCTAGGATCATGACCTGAGCTGAAGGCAGAGGCTTAACCCACTGAGCCACCCAGGCGCCCCCAGAAAGATCTTTTCTTTGTGCTCTTTATGCTACAGGCCAAATCAGAAGCACGCAGTACCCCAGTTATGGAACACTCTCCAGCTACAGCACAAGCGCAGCTGAGTGAGTCAGGATGGCATGGACTGGCTTATGACCTAACTATAGAAAACGGAATTGCTTTAGATTTGTGAAAAACTGGAAGGCGCTGTTGCACATGAACAAAAATCCTTGCCTCTGTAAGCCGTGTTCTCCTGAAAACAGAAAGTAAGCTTGACTATAAACTTGCCTTTCTAAAGGAAACAATGCTTTCTCTCTTTAGCCTCTTGTTTCAGGGAGTTAGAGCAATGATTGCGGGCAATGAGGATATGAAAAAGAGGCTAGGTGTAGTGGTGCTGCCTTCTCAACTGTCTTCCCTCTACATGGAAGCCTGTTGCTTTCAGTATATCCTGAAAGGAAAAAAGAATTGTGAACTCAATCAAATTGAAATATTATCTTGTAATAGATTTAATAATAAGGAAATGGACATGAGTCACAGCACTAAGGGCTTGGGCAAGGGCCAGTGTTTGGGATGATCTGATGTATTCTGTCCTGAGTTTATTTGTATATTTGCAGATAGAAAAGAAGTGGTTGGAAAAGCACGTTGGTCCGGACAGTAGTATAAGGAGTGGGAGCATGAATAATGCAGTATGCGTGTGTATGGTGGAGGCGTGCGTATCCACGTGTGTAGGAGACAGTTTAGCAGACCCGTTAAAGAGTGTAGGTGCTGGAACAAACTGCTGGGGCTCAGAATTGTCCCCTTATTATCTGTAGGCCATAAGCATATTACATAGCCTCTCTAAATTTTTGTTAGACTCTCCCGGTTTACTATTCCTCATCTGTAAAGTTGAGATAATAATAGTACAAATCTCAAAAGGATTTCTGAGTATTAAATAAGAGAGTTCATATAACCAGCCTCTAATAAGGGCTCAATAAATGGGAATCATTATGATGCATAAATATATCTACTGCAGCTGACATTACTAACAGATGAAGTAAGGGCGTCTGTTTGATGAATGCATTTGGTGAGCAGAGCAGTAAAGATACTTATTTTCCTTTACTGTGTTTCCCATAACTGATGGCACCATTAATGATAATACATTTTCCAATAATTTTGAACCTACTATATATGACAGACAGAATTCTAGAATTTTTTTATTAAACTTTTTCTATTTTAGGACAGTCTTGAATTTACAGAATAGCTGCAGAGAAAGTATAGAGTTCTCTTATACCTCTCCCCTATTACCCATTTGCCCCCATTATTTTTTTTAAAGATTTTATTTTTATTTATTTGTTATAGAGAGAGAGAGAGCAAGCACAGGCAGACAGAGAGGCAGGCAGAGGCAGAGGCAGAGGGAGAAGCAGGCTCCCTGCCGAGCAAGGAGCCCGATGAGGGACTTGATCCCAGGACGCTGGGATCATGACCTGAGCCAAAGGCAGCCGCTTAACCAACTGAGCCACCCAGGCATCCCCATTTGCCCCCATTATTAACATATTTCATTAGTATAGTTTATAGTTTCATTAGTATATTTGTCACAATTAATGAAATAATATTGACAAAATTGTTAACTAAAGTCCATATTTTATTCAAATTTTCCTTTGTTTTTACCTAATGTCCTTCCCTTGCCCCCTGCCCCCGGATCTCACTCAGTATACTCCCTTACATTTCATCTTCATGTCTTCTTGGGCTCCTTTTTGATTCTGGCAGTGTCTTAGACCTTCTCTGTTTTTGTGACCTTGACAGTTTTGAGGAGTACTGATCAGGTATTTTCTAGAATGTTTTTCAGTCTGTGTTTGCCTAATATTTTCTAATGATTAGACTAGGATTATGGGTTTTGGTAAAATGACCGCAGAAGTGTCATTCTCATCATATATCAAAAGTATATTGGGGCACCTGGGTGGCTCAGTGTGTTGGGCCTCTGCCTTCAGCTCGGGTCATGATCTCAGGGTCCTGGGATCAAGCCCCACATCTGGGCTCTCTGCTCAGCAGGGAGCCTGCTTCCTCCTCTCTCTCTGTGGGCCTCTCTGCCTACTTGTGACCTCTCTCTCTGTCAAATAAATAAAAAAAAATTTTTTTAAAGTATGTAGGGGGCACCTGGGTGGCTCAGTCTGTTGAGTGTCTGATTCTTGGTTTCAGCTCAGGTCATGATCTCAGGGTTGTCCTGCCTGGTCTCTGAGCTCAGTGGGGAGTCTGCTTGAGACTCTCTTCCTCTGCCCCTCCCCCTCCACCCTGCTCCCACCTGCACCCACATGTATGCCTGTGCTCTCTCTCTCTCTTTCTCTCAAATAAATAAATAAATCTTTAAAAAAATTTTTTTAAAAGAATATATAGTAGCAGCATGACTTAATCACTGTTGATGTTAATTTTGATCTCCTGGCTTGAGATAGTATTTAAACAGTAAGATTTCTCCACTCTAGCTCTTCATTCCCTTTCCTCTTATTCCATTCTGTATTCTTTTAAAGAAAGTTACTATGTACATTTTACACTTAAGGAGGAGGGGCTTAAACTCTACCTCTTTGAGGAATGATTATCTACATAAATTATTTGAAAATCTGTACAGGAGATTTGTCTCTTCTCTTGCTGCCCTCCATTTACTCATGTATTTAATTGTATATATTAATATGTGTAGTATGGACATTTTAACAGTATTAATTCTTCTAGTTCATGAGCACTGAATATCTTTCTGTTTATTTGTGTCTTCTTTGATTTCTTTCATCAATGTCTTACAGTCTTCTGTGTAAAAGTCTTTCACCTCCTTGGCTAAATTAATTCCTAGTATTTTATATTTATGATGCTGCTGTAGATGAGACTGTTTTCTTAATTTCTTTTTCTGATAGTTCATTGTTAGTGTGTAGAAATGCAACTCTTTGTTCTACATTGATTTTGTATCTTGCAACTTTACTGAATCTATTTACTAGTTCTAATAGTTTTTTGGTGGAATCTTTAAGGTTTTCTATATATAATATCATCTCATCTGCAAATATAGACAGTTTTACTTCTTCCTTCCTGATTTAGGTATCTTTATTTCTTTTTCTTGTGTAATTGCTCTGGCTAGGACTTCCAGTAGTATGTAGAACAAGAGTGGCGAGAGTGGTCCTTTTCTTGTTCCTGATCTTAGAGGAAAAGCTTTCATCTTTTCATCACTGAAAGTGATACCAGTTATGGACTTGTCATATATGGCCATTCTCTAGTGCTCCATCTTCAGGTCTTCTTCACTTTCTCTACATACTCCTTGGGTGATTTCATGATGTCAGCAACTGATCCCCCTGGCTTTGATTTCTATTCTGAGAGTCAAATTCTATTTATAGCTGTAATCAGGCCAGCTTCAAACCTTAACTCAGTATCTTTAAAATTGAATTCATTGTCCACATTCTCTTCCCAACTTTCTCCTGTAAATTTTTATCTTATTTATAGCTTTATCTCCCTTGTAGTTTTCCTTTTTTAAAACATCAAATTCAATATATACTCAGCCCTTCTTATTACCTTTACCTGTTTCCAATATCTGTTGTTTATAAAATCCTATAGAGTTTATTCTTGGAATATTTCTCAATCCAGCCCTATTGCTATCCCCACATGGATGTCTATCATAAGGCCCAGTGAAACCTAATAGGTCCTTGATAACTGCTCTAAGTTTCTAAATAGAGATTTCTGAGTCCAATGTCTCCTGCCTTTCATATACCCTGAACACTGATGCCATAGTGATTTTACTACATCAGAAATCTACATCTACCTTATATTACTAGAATTGTTAAATGGTTTAATCTGAGACCTAGCATAGCATGAAAGTTGCTTCCGCCTCTGGATCCCATTTGGCCTCTGCAAATTTTTCCAATGCCACTTCCTCCCTTTCTCCACATCTTAAAAGTTATATAGAACTCATTACTGCTAGTGGATGCATCATGCTCTTTTGTTATTTTGGGATATTTGGACATATCTGGAGGAATTTCTGCCTGAAAATATTCACTTTCCTCTGCCTGAGAAGACTTCCTCTCATTTTTTATGACCTCATGTGCATATCAACTAGTGTCTACTGAGAACCTATAATACACAAGGAACTCTGGCAGCAATATAATTTAATCTTTGTGCTATCAGCAACTTCTCTATACTAAGCATTTTACTCTTTTGACCTTCTCTAAGAATATAAATACTTCTAGGAAAATAGAATTTAGCCTTTTACACATTAGTGAGACTTAATTCATCAAATTATTTTCTCCAATGACATGAAAGCCATGTGGGAAGAATAAGTAGTGATGAGAAGGAAGAGGGGATTAAAGAAAAAGGAAATAGGAGTTGACATGGAGAGTAAATAGCCTGTTAAAATTTTTTTCTAGCCTGGCAAAAATGCCAGTCTACAAGTGGTGTATACCCTTAGCTGGATGATAGGAAGAGAAGAAATTGTCAAGGCAAAAATAAGGCTGATCATCCCCTAAGTTGGATCAGAATGATCTCAGAGATATATAGTATTTCAAAAGTGAAGACAAGTCTAGAGTTTTAAGGGAAAGAAGGGCAAAAATGTACAAGTCTTAAACTTTGAGTTCTTGGAATGTGGTTTTGTGGTCAAGATTCCTTTGTGTGTAGGAGGACCTTTAGGCTAAATGTCAAGGTTAAGGTGAAGAATCAGACAATTTGGAGGGAACCAGGTAATCTGGAGAGAATATGCAGTTTCAGATTTGCTGTGTTAGAAACAGGAAGATGTGAAAGGAAGTCTCTTTTTCAGTTGGAATGAACCATAGAGATTTAATTCAGCCCTTTCATTTTGCAGATGAAGAAACTGAGACTTTAAAATGTTATATTTCTTGAGCAGATCTCAGCCCTTCTGCTGTAAGTGAGATAGGGAACTCCTTCAATCTGTTCTGGTTTTTTTACAGATAAAATTAATACCAGGATATTGCATAGAAAATGATAACAATAGCTTACATTTGTATAGAGCTTTGTTTATGAAATTCTGGGCGCGCTATTATCAGAGAGTGCATACTGTTTCTGCTTTTGAGACACTAATGTGTGACCATATGATTTATTATCCAAACCAGGACACTTATGAGAATGAAAGGGGAAGCTGTAAATAATTATGTAGGAACAACAAGCATAAACTGGTTGAGTTCCAAGAACCCCTGGATATGTGGTCACCTGATTATTAATTCACCTAACTGCAGAATTACCAAGGCCAAGCTACAAGTTAGGTTAAAATGTGAAACTGTGAGTTATAAATGGGCCAAAGATCAAAGTCTTGAAGATGGTAGCAGCTAGAGTAGTGACTACACAGGACCACCAAGGATGAATTGCCCCTGAAATCAATGGAACCAAAGATTTATGGTTCTCCAAGTGAAGTTGGTAATGCAAAGACACAGAACTTGTAAAATTAAATCTCTGGAAGAGAAGGGTAAGAAATTGAACTGTGTATATTAACTTAATACTTATTATTATTAAAAACAATACCTATATATAAACAAAAACTATACCTATCCTTTTTCAGAACTTGTTTCTTAAAATATTTTAACCAATAGTGAAGGTAATATGCATGTACTTACACATATACCCTTGAAATCTCAAATGAGGTAATGAATCATAAGTATATATAAAATACTACACATTAAAGAGGTTAAATGAATACAGAATACACTTCAAGTTAAGGGTTCTGCATTTCTTAAAGTTTTCTTTTCTTAAAGTTTTCTAACTGGAAAATTAGGAAATCACAACAGATCATATTTATTTTTTGCATAATATTACTTTTAGTTTTCCTTGGTTCTCATCTCTTTTGACTCAATATTCAGCTCATATTGTTCTTTGAGGAGAAATGTAATTTTGTACTGCTGCTTATAGTTCTATTTTATTGTGAGGACAAATGATCAAAAAATGCGTGTGTTTTTGAAAATGAACAATTCTACATTTATCATCATTAACAGTATCTTACATAAATGTACCACTTGACACTAAAAATGCTTTCATGTACCTTACCATATTTAAATGCCACACAGAAATCCTTGGAAATAGGATATATTATCTTCCTTTTAGAGAGAAGGAATCTTAGGATAAGAGCTGTTGACCTAGTTGGAACCAGGGCATATCTCTCATCTCATCTTTGCAGTGGGATTTCTGGAAAAGACTGTGTCTGTCTCATGGTTCCAGTTTCTTCCAGAAAGCTCCAGCTCATAGGCTTTGTTAAAACTGCTCCTCTCTTTGTCTTCCAGTCCTGTGGAGTGAGACTTCCTGTTCTTGTTAAACTCTGGATTGCTCTCTGGTCCCCTGTTTAACCTTTCAGCACTTCCAACATATTTGAAAACAGCTCCAGAGTTTGATTTCTCTGCCTGCATCCTGATTATTCTAAGTGCTTTTACATATATTAACTCTCTATATAACAGTTCTATTAAGTAGATATTTTAGAAATGAAGGCATTAAGACAGAGATTAAGTTGTTTGTTCAAAGTCTAACAGAAATTAGTGGCCTGAGCCTAACCTCTTAAACACTAAACCACATTGGTTCTCATTAAAATCAAGTCATTCACCCTTGACTCCAAACATTTTTAACTAAAGAATTCTTCCCTGAATTCTGAGCTCAAGGTCACTGACATCCTTCCACATGTCTCTGGTGATGCTTCTATTTTTAGCAGGGCAAGTGACCAAAAGACTGCTTGCATTACCTTCATGAAGTCCTGAGATCCATTTTGCTTTCTTTTCCCTTTTTTTTTTTTCTCCTCCATTGCCTCTACAGACCTCCTACCAGAGTCATCACTGGTTTCTCTTGGTCCTATTAGTATCCTGAGTGTGTCCACATGTCACCATTTTGCTTTTGCTCCCTGTCTCATTTCTGCCCTCTGCCAGTTCCATTGGTGCATAAGGACAGGTGAGAGATACATCACATAAGAACACATTAATGATTCTAATGATAAATTGAATACTTCAAGAAGAAGAGAAGAGCTCCACCATCTTTCCCAGTACATTTTAATAACTATGTACTGGTTCTCTACTTAGGAGTCTATGAATATACCATGTAATTTTATATTTATTATAAATATTTGTAATAATTTCTATTTTTTTCCTTATTGTCTTCTTTGTTTGAAATGTCCTTTCCTTCACTCTCCTTTTGGTGAAATCTCACTCATCTTGAAAGGCAAAGTCTTTCTTAAATGGTATCTATTCTGGTATTCTTCTGATTCCACCCCCTTACCTCTACCCTAGATAGAATAAATCACCTCTTACCTTTCGGGTTCCATATCACTTTGTTCACCACTCAGATCCCTCAGTGACTGCATGTCTGGCTCCCAAATAAACTTGATAGTAGAGAGTATATCTTTGCTTTTGTATTTCCTATTGTCTAATACATATTCAGCTAATTTTGGAACTGGATCAGAGCGAGCAATTTTGTTGACTTCTGTTCTAACAAATCTAGATTTGTTGATGACAAGTAAGTGGCACTTAATGAATGCTAAGCAGGTGAAATTGCCTTCCTTTTAAATTCAGGTTATGCAGTTTTAATCGGATATGTTATAAAATGGGAGATTTGGTGATTTTCGTAACTAATTTGTATCTAGGATGCTAAGTTCTAACCCAAAGTTGTAAGGGGGGAAATGGACAAATTTACCTGAACATCTTTTTCTTTTTTTTTTTTTTTAACATCTTACCTCAAAAAGTTACAGTTTAATCAAATTAAAGTTATAACATCCAGTTGTAAGAAATAATACAGAGTTCACATTTTTAGATTCCATAGTGTAAGACCCATTCTACTGTATGAGATCATACACTATTTGTTTTCTGTATGTCTGGATTATTTCACTAAGTATAATGTCTTACAGGTTCATCCATGTTGTCACATGTGGCAGAATATTTTTTAAAACTGAATAATACTCCATTATATATATGCTCCACATTTTCCTTATCCATTCATCCATCTGCAGACACTTAAATTGTTTCTGTACCTTGGCTATTATAGATCATGCTGTATTGAACATTGGGGGGTTGCAGATATCTCTTCAAGACACTAATTTATTTCCTTCTTCTTATTTATTATAGACAACCATCTCACAACATTTTTATAAGGAAAGATGACTGACCAGTAGCAGAATATTTTTTGGAAATATAACTAAATTCCTATGAAATGTTCAATAATGAAAGATAAGCATTACTGAATCAGCAATAGGTTATAAATTGGGTTTTATTATTTATTTATTTATTTATTTATTTATTTATTCATAGCATGCACTGGATTGGGGGGCAGGGGCAGAGGAAGAGGGAAAGAATCTTAAGCAGACCCTACACACCCAGCATGAGCCTGATGTGGGGCTCAATCTCATGACCCTGAGATCATAACCTGTACTGAAATTAAGAATCAGATGCTTTACTGACTGAGCCACCCAAGTGCCCCTAAGTTGTTTTATTTTTAACTGGTACTATTTAATGTGGAAAGAGTTTACTGTTTTGGTGGCAGGGAGAAGTAATCAACATGTATAACCTTAGTCTATGCACATACAGGTTGGGTATTACATGTATGACTTACCCACAAGATGGTTAATTACTTATATGTGTATTATAGGGACCATTTGCCAAGTTAAAGGGTTTACTATAGTTTATATGAGAAGTTTATAATTTCCAGACCAATACATTCTTACTACCTTTTGATGGTTCATAATGTTGGTCATTTAACAAACTGGTTTAGTGGCTAGATAGAGCCATTGTAGTACCAAAAAGCACTATTTCTTTATTTACTTACTTCCTTATGATGGGTCATCCAGTATAATTCAGGGAGCACAATCAAAGGATTATAGCCAATAAGAGTGACCAGTCCATATTGTTTTCTGGCTTTAGGCCCATAAATACCAGTGTTCTTTTGCTTTCTCTGGCTTACATGATGACCAATGAGCCAGTTCTTTTCTTTTTAAATTTTCAAACCTGTTTGTTTATCCCAACATAGTATGTGATCTTTCTGCCATTAATTTATGTTAAGGTGGAAAGTTTAGGCCCATTATGCCTGTTAAAAAGCATATGAGTTGGGGTGCCTGGGTGGCTAAGTGGGTTAAGTCTCTGCCTTTGGCTCAGGTCATGATCTCAGGGTCCTGGGATTGAGCCCCGCATCGGGCTCTCTGCTCAGCAGGAGCCTGCTTCCTCCTCTCTCTCTGCCTGCCTCTCTGCCTACTTGTAATCTCTCTCTCTCTGTTTCAAATACATAAATAAAATCTTAAAAAAAAATAAAAATAAAAAGCATATGAGTTATTTGGTTACAAGAACAGCAAGAGTGTTAAAGAAGAACTTCTTGGGGGTGCTGGGTGTCTCAGTCTGTCTTTGGCTGGAATCATGATCTCAGCGGCCTGATATTGAGCCCCACATCAGGCTCTATGCTCAGTAGGGAGCCTGCTTCTCCCTCTCCCTCTGCCTGCCATTCTGCCTACTTGTTTGTGCTTTCTCTCTCTCTCTCTGTCAAATAAATATATAAAATCTTAAAATAAAGAAAAATCTCTTGTAATTTGTGAAAATGAGGGTTTTCATTGGCTGAAAGCAAGCGAGTACTCAAAAGGAGATGTGTGAGAGGTCTAACTGTAAAGCTCAGCAGGATTTTAGACACGGGTGGAGGCCTTTGGACATTGTAAAGGACAATATAAACATTGCTACAGCTGGGAAGAAGTAACCATCAATTGTACACACAGAGGCTACACTGACTATGATCAGTACATCATGGGACTTTACAACATCTGAAGAGAATGAAACAACAGCCCGAATAAAGAAATCAGGAAGGAATAAATGCATCTCCACAGAAACTACATATGAAGCATTTGTATAAATACAAATATAAATATATACATGCATAGTTATTGTTTGTTTTTATTAAAATGTATACCCACTATGCACATTACTCTGTAACTTGTTTTCCTCACTTAATAGCCCCCATTCTCTTAAGGGCTGCATTGCTACTCACAGAGGAGAGCAAGGTCTCCTCAGGTCTGACTATTTCTGTTTCAGCTCCTTTCATATAATCTAAATGTGGTAGGCAGAATAATGGTCCCTAAAATTTGTGTACATCATAATCCCTGGCACCTGTGAATATGTTTTTACAGAGCAAAAAGAACTTTGCAAATATGTTTAAGTTATGGGTTCAGAAAATTGAAGTATAATTTACATACCATAAAATTCATCACTTTAAAGTATATAATTCAGTAGTTTTTAATATAGTCAGAGTTGTGCAATTGTTACCACAATCAATTTTGGAACATTTTTATTATTCTAAAAAGAAACTCCATATCCAATAATGGTGACTTCTCATTTCTTTCCAGCTCTCTCAGTCTTTGGAAACCATAAATCTCCTTTCTGTCTGTATGAATTTGCCTATAATGGACTTACATGTAAGTGGAATTATATAACATATGTGGTTTTTGACTGGCTTTTTCTTCATATAGCAATAAGTTTTCAGTATTTATTCATATTGTACCATGGTATCAATAGTTAATTCCTTTTTATTGCTAAGTAATATTCTTATTTGGTTATGCTATATTTTATTTATCCATTTATCAGTTGGTAGATATTTTGGTTATTTTCACCTATAGCTATAATGACCAATGCTGTTATGAACATTCACAAACAAATTTTTGTGTGGCAGTTCTTATTTCTGTAGGGTTTAACCTAGTTGTAGAATTGCTGAGTCATATGGTAACAAAGTTTATGCCAACTGTGTTGCAAATAGGCTGTACCATTGACATTACACCAGCAAAGAACAACTGACTAAAGAGATTTCCTGTCTGAGGACTCCTTTCTGAGAAATGGTGATAACATCTTGAACTGAAATGGGGAGTAGCATAAAGAATTAACGAAGATTCCATTTTGGGAAATGTACCACTGAGAGTAAATACATTTTGAAGCCTGATTTTATTACATATTTAGTACAGACCAAAGACTATGAAATAATGATGCAATTGCTTCTCAGAATTGCTGTCCTTATTTCTACACAGATCATAGAAAAGTAGCATGTAGGCAAAATATTTAATTTTAGTGTTTAAAGGCATCTTGACATTTTTTCCAAGTTGAACATGAGTTTTAATCTTAGATAACCCTTCCCTCTGGTCATAAACACAATTTCCCCACCTTATTCTAGTTGATTTTGTAGAACAGCCAAATAATTTTTAATTAGCCCAATACCAACTCTAACAAATGCGCCCCATTCATGGGATTATTTTATAAATACTCTAAGCTTATTAAAATGTTTTTGCATGAACTTACTTATTTCATATACTAACCATTTCTGATGTGAAAAATCTCAAGTTCTTGCCACAAAAAATCAAATATTATTTTTTATATTATTTTTTCTAAAAGTGCTTTCTCAACTGTTTATTGTACATGGTAATAATATAGCTCATTAATCATCAGTTATATACATTCATGGAAAAAATGATTCTGTGTTGAGTTCTATTTGCTCAGAGATTCAGGTGAATATTGAATTTTGCTATTTTAACTGCAACAAGGAAAGTGAGTGCTATTTTGAAAATGAATTTGTAAAGTTAGAACTGTTGATATTTCAATGTATACCAGTCAAGCAGAACACTGGTGAAATTTGATTGCTTTATGACTATACACACATGACATAACACAAGCACAAAATTTAGGTAGTTGATTTTTTTGCATAAAATTAAATTAAATGAATCAATATAGGTAGAGATTTACTAAGACTACAAAGTAACTAGACCAGTTGTTTAATCTCCTCATTGTGCACTAGTTATATCATGTATATATATAAATTCGATGTGAACTTAAACCGTCCTAGAAAAATTTATTCAAAAATATACTCACTAATGAACTAAGCTATTCTGTTACACTGAAGGAGTAGCTTTATTTTTCAGATTTCACTGAAGCTAAGATTCTTTTAGTGGAAGATGTACCTTATATACTACCAAGAAAGAAAAATATTCTAACTAAATTGTGACATAATGCTTTCTTATTGCTTAGAATTTTAATTTTAGGCTTACTAAGAGAGCTATTTTAGACTCATTTACACATATTTTTTTTTAATTTTTTTTTATTTTTTAAAGATTTTATTTATTTATTTGACAGAGAGAGAGGGAGAGATCACCAGTAGGCAGAGAGGCAGGCAGAGAGAGAGGGGGAAGCAGGCTCCCCGTTGAGCAGAGAGCCCGATGCGGGGCTCAATCCCAGGACCCTGGGATCATGACCTGAGCTGAAGGCAGAGGCTTTAACCCACTGAGCCACCCAGGCGCCCCTCATTTATACATATTTTAAAAACTACTTTTGGACATTCATGTAAAAGGAAAATATAAACAAAATACATTTATTACACTCCTCAAACATCTTCACATTCAAGTTCAATTCTTCTGAATCACTTAAAATTGAAAATTGTCACACATATCATCCTTTGTGTCATCAATAATATTGATATTATTGCCTTTCTTAAAACAGTATTCTAAGATCATCTCCAGTATTTTCTTCCTAGGCATTCAATATGCCGGTTTTTGAAGTTGGCACTTTCTTGTCTTCCAGATTTCAGCAAAAGGTATTTTTAGGCAACAACCAGTCCCGATCTGGCAGAGATTATAAGATGCCACCTATTAGAAGAGATCCCGATTTCAGAAATGTTAAAATATGGGAAAATGTGTGTTTTAGAATCAATGAAGTATGGTATTATATTACTAAATTTTTTACAATTGCAATATTTTTTTAAAAATTGTGGCTTCCCTCTATGCCACATTTGCTTTCATATCGAACTCCTATAAGTAAGAGTCAGACCCTGCTATATACACATAAAGATATGCTCATGCAAGAAGAAATTCAGTTGCAAAACAGCCTGGATTTTAGAATTTCATCTGGTGACTTATTGAGTGTCATGTCACAGATCCTTCCTGGGAACTGCTGACCTATGAAAGCAGAACAGTGGGGGGAAGTTCTAAGTATTCAGAGACATTCAGGAATAAGTAAGCATTTTTTCCTTTATTGTATTCCATTGAGGAATACAATTATAGGGTTTTATGTTATTTTTAAATCTCTAAATTCTGGATTTTGTCTCATTAGTAAAAAATGTCAATGGTCCTGACATGATTTAACAATGGAGTTGAATATAATCTTAGATTCATTGTCCTGTTTTAGGTATTAACAAAAAAATTTCCAGGTATTCAACAGATTTTGAATTTCTTCAGCATACTTAATTTGAAGGCATTCTTTTCTTTTCTTTTCTTTTTTTAAGATTTTATTTATTTATTTGTTAGAGAGAGAGAGAGAGCACAAGCAGGGGGAGCGGCAGGCAGAGGGAGAAGCAGGGTACCCACTGAACAAGGAACCCAATGTGGGACTCAGTCCCAGGATCCTAGGATCATGACCCAAGCTGAAGGCAGACACTTAACTGACTGAGCCACCGAGGCATCCCTAAAGTCATTATTTTTCAAATCATGTCTTTCTTTGTCCATAACATTTTAATTCTTAATGACATGTCTCTTTAAAAGTCTCAGTCAAATGTCCTGTGAGCTAGACTCTGCAAAGGGTGTCATAGTATCCTATACATTGGATATAGCTGTTTTTTTAATTACTATATCTTCGGCGGCTCAAATATTCTTACAACTGTTTTTAAGCTTGTTTGCCCTTATGGGAGTGTACCTCTCTCAGTGGGTCCCCAAGTGTTCTTCACAAAGGACAGCACTATCCCTGGCTCCTAGAAGAGACTGCTTCTTTAGACTGACTTTCAGATAATTATCTCCTTTAGAGCAATTTTTAGATTATTTTCATTCCTCTCATCCCTTAATGTTCATTCCTCTCATCCCTTAATGTTTAGCTCTTACTCATATGAAGCTAAGATTTGTATATCCTTGGATGGCACTCACTTTGTGAGGGGTTAATGAGTATTTGGGATTCAGATATATAAAATTATATATATATATATATATATATATATATATATATATATATATATAAAATTAAAGCAGAATTCAAATATTGGAGTTTTCTGAATGTAACATTAACACTCTTAAAATGATGTGCCACTTTGCTCTTTATGAAAGAAAAAAAAATGTCCAAACTTGTTTTAGTTAATTTGAGTTGCTCTAACAGTCTCCAAAATCTCAATGACATATCAAACAAGAAAATCTTATTTCTTGCTTATCTAAATTCTTATAGTTTGCCAGGTATTTGTGCCATGGCTTATGGAAGCCAGGCTCCTTCCATCTTGTGGCCTTAGAGTCCTGTTCATTCAGACCATGCATGGGAGGATAGAGAAAGACTCACATGAGGTAGGATTTTATAAGAAAGCCTAGAACTATATGCATGTCTTTCATTCACATTCCATTAATCTGAAGTCAATCGCATCATTATACCTCACTGCACTGGAGACTGGGAAATGTATTTTTAGTTGTGTGCCCAGGAATAAGAGAACAATGTATAATGGTGAACAACACCAGCTGCCTGTGAGAGCAAATTTTAGGTAGGCCACTTAACGATACCCTAGCCATACCCTCCAAATTTGTTAAAAATGCCCAGACAAAATATATTAATCATATATTAATAAGTATAAACATAGATTCAATATCTGAGGGAAAATTAGAATTAGATTGATAATCCTTTTCTCAATTGAAAACAATCAACATGAAATATATTGAAAGGTTTTCACATAGTAAATGCATCACTTTAAGGCAATACATAACTTTGTTCATTATATAGATTCATATTTAAAGATTCTTTAAAAGGGAAAACAATTTCAGAACAGATTTAAGAGAAACAACTCTAGGGAAAATGGTTTTTAAAAATTAACTTTTCAAAAAAATATAACTTTTCATTATTTAATGCCTGGTTACCTGGTTGGAGGATCCAAGAATACTTGATTTTCACCGTATTTGCTCTAATGCCTCTAGTAGGCATTTATGAATTCTACCTGCTTTTCCTGGAAAAGAGAAGTGACAGAAATATCAAGCATCTAACATAGTTTTTAAAAAGTCTAAAAATTTTTGTTGAAGATTTATGTAAGAGAGAAAGCATGAGCTGGAGGGCAGAGGGAGGAAGAAAAGAATCCTGAAGCCAACTCTGCTGAGTGTAGACCCTGCTGTGGGACTCAATCCCAGGATCACCAGTGTATCTTATTGTTTATAATTACATGTTTAGGTAGAGATTTTGTATCTCTAGTAGTCTCCCCTGAAATGCAGAGGATCACAGGAGAGAGAGTAAAAGCATGCACTAAGAAAATTATTGGAAAAATATTAGATGGAGTAAGAGAATAAACATGCTAAGCATTTCAAATGTATTAATCCATCGAGTAATTGATGCTCAACCAATTTATCTAAAAAAATAAGGTAGCTACACTTTCAGTGGGCATAATATACATACAGAGATGTTGAATCACTATGTTGTACATCTGAAACTACTGTAACATTGTAGGTCAACTATACTCAAACAAAAATATTTAATTATATTAAAGAAAATAATAGTAGTAGTATTTCAGTAAGAGGAATGTGGTTAAAATATTACATTTAAAAAAATAAACTGTGTGCCTGCCACTATGTTAAAATCTGATTATACACAGATAATTGAAACACTGCCTCTGACTTCGAGGACTCACAGTCTAGTAGGCAAAATAGACGAGTAAACAAATAACTGTCACACACTGTGAATACTTCTAAAGCTTATGAAGTTTGTATGCCTGTCCCCATTTCACAGAAAGAAAATTATTATTGCCCAAAGAGGAGAATCTTACTGAATTAAGGGTGGGCCCAGAAAAGGTAGACACAAAAATAGTCCAGTGCCTGGAAACTAATAGGTTCTCAGTAAATATCTATTCATGACACCTTCTACCTTGTGCTTATTACAAGGGTCAGTTTTGCCTATCACTTATGGGAATGGAAAAGGATTTATAGGATTATATTTCAGTTTTTCCACTTACAAATTACACATTCTGATTCTACAGAATATAGTCAGAAAATTTAACAACCTATAGAGCATGGACATTGATCAAACAGAATGGATAAAGGCAGAGCACTTAAGCGGAATCCTGAAGATCCCATCTTATGACAAGCAATATGCCTTTATTTGTTGGACAGTAGGGATCACTATCCTCTGGGAGGTGGGGGTATGCACAGACATGGGGGACTAAGGTATTAGTGGGTAATTTGGGAGATTTCAGGTAACATCTATTTGCTAACTTATAGATAGATATAAGTGTTCAAATATTTTAACCACTGGTTTGGCCATTCTGGTTTGTAGGGTTGAATGTCAACCTAAGAATAGGTATGTTCCTCAGAAAAAAAAAAATGAAATTTAAGTTAGAAGAGTCAAACTTATTGTGAAATGTGATGTACATTAAACTTAACTAGATTTTTTTTTGAAATCTGGATGATTTTATGATTCTTAGAATTATTTAAAAACTAACGATAAGCCACATTTAGATATTAATTAAAAACAACATGGTAGATTTCAAACTTCACTCACATATTGTCCAGTTTTGAATGTCTGCAATATGTTAGGCCTAGAGAAGATGGGGAAGAATGTGGTAAAAAACAACTACCATAAAACAAGGATTTTAAATATAACAAGGATGCAAGAATGTGCATACATATCTGAAAAGTCAAATAATATTAGAAGACTTAAATGAAAATTTAACATGACACCATAAAACATAATAAAGAAATATTACTTCTGCCCTAAAAATATGTGTATAGTTTTTGACTTGTCTAAGCATAGATGTAAGATTTTTGGCAACAGGAGTAGTTAAAGAAAACCTACTGATCAATGTGGGTCTTGCACTCATCCCAGAATGAAAAGCTGTAGTTGAAACTACAGAGTTTTTTCTTTTTCATTTTCTTTTTACTTTATTTTATTTCTCTTCAGTGTTCCAGAATTCATTGTTTATGCACCACACCCAGTGCTCCACGCAATACATGCCCTCCTTAATACCCACCACCAGACTCACCCAACCCCCCACTACCCTCCCCTCCAAAACCCTCAGTTTGTTTCTCAGAATCTGCAGTCTCTCATGGTTTGTCTCCCCCTCCCATTTCCCCCAACTCATTTCTCCTCTCTATCTCCCAATGTCCTCCATGTTATTCCTTAAATACAGAGCTTTTAAAACAGGTGGACAATGTGGAAATTTCATAATTTGGAGCCACCCCATTAGACCATTATAACTAAAGTGGAAACATTACTAATTAGGGATAGTACATAAAAAAGTTAGGACAAAATAAAAATAGGACCAGATAATGGAGCTTATCTAAGGAGTATGCTCCTTATCTATCTTAGGAGTATGCTCCTTATCTATCTCCTTACCTATCTAAGGAGAATGCTTGCTTATCTAAGAAGTATGGAGCACTGACTATCCAGAAATTCTTTGAAGCTTATGAGCAAAAGCATAACAATGATTAAAAAGTATATCCCCAAATTACTAATGTTCATTTGCCAGGAATGGCTCACAATTTCATTGTGCTTGGTCTAAAAGTCAAAAGGTAGCACCAGAATCTAAATTAAACTAAATTTCTTCTATTGCATTATTTTATAAATAATATTTCTGGGAAATAGAGAGGTATACCATTTAAACAATAATTTCCCCATTTTATAGAAGTAAAACATATATATGTGTGGGTGTATATGTATATGGAGAGAAACAGAGAGACAGAGAGAGAGATTAAAAGATTAGAAGAGTTCTATAATACACATTTCAGTTGTAAAAGCACACAATTCAGTTATGAAAGAACTTAGTCTAAAACCCAGGTTTCTACATACCAGCCCAGAGATCTCTTTCTTATACCCCAAATTGTGAGGTTAAATTGTAGAAATTGGATGGGGACTTAAAAATTCATTATTACTCTTGCTACTAGACCCAGAATCTTTCATTTTCTCTCCAGCTGGCTCAGTGGGTAGTAAAAAACTGGGAATAGAAATTATAATAATTGTAACCACCATTTCTAACCACATATGCCACATGACTTCTTAGAAAGTTTCTCTGACCAAAAGTAAACTCACCAACTATTTATTTAGAAGACAAGAGCTAGTGCCTTTATGTTTCTGAACATTTTTATGAGTAACAGAGTAGGAGAGTCCAAAGGCAAGGATAGAATATCTTGCATCCTGGAGAGACAGTTCTGGTTTATGAAAATATTCTGGAGAGAACTTTTCCCATCTTCCTGGACCCAAGAAATTAGAGGTGCTCTAAAGGTGGGATGAGCCTTCTCTTCCCTCCAAGACTGACAGAGCATATTGGTCTTTTTGGCCAGAAGAGCAAAGACGTTTCCTCTGGGAGCCAGACAGGAAACTGAAAGGTTGCCATGTAGCAAACTAATATTTTGCTGGATTGGTGCCACTTAAACATACATTAATAGCTGCACCTGAGCCTTAAGGTTTATAGAGCCTTGACAAAGTATGCAAAGAAAAATAGTAACATAATTAAGTGACATAGAAGCCAGGAAAAAAAAAAAAGAAAAAGAAAAGAAGAAGGAGAAGGAGAAGACCACCTAGAAAAGGAAACTTCTTTTTAACAGGACTGTTAACAAGAACAGAACTATTTAACAGGATAGCTGTATTTGAATAATAGCTATGATGGTTAATTTTATGTGTCATCTTGACTGGGCCACAAGGTGCCCACATATTTTGTCAAACATTATTCTGAGGTTGTTTTGGGATGAGATTAACATTTAGATCAGTAAACTGGGTGAACCAGATTGCCCTCCCTCGTGTGGGTGGACATCATCCAATCAGTTGAAGGCCTGACTGGCACAAAAGACTAATCTCCTCTCCTGAGTAAGAGAAGTTTCCTCTTCCCTGAATACCTTCAAACTGAGATAGTGACTTTTTTATGCTTTTAAACTAGAAATAAAATATTGCTTTTTCCTGGGTTTTAGTTTTAAGCCTGTCAGCCTTCAGACTTGAAACTATACCATCAGATCTCCTGGTTTTGTACCTGTGTGTGTGTGTGTGTGTGTTTTGTGTCTGTATGCATCTCATAGTTTCTGTTTCTTTAGAGAACCAGGATCAATACAATAAATAGCACACATTAAAAAAAAAAAGAAACTAAAATGCACATTTCCTTTCCAACTGAGTTGGAAAGGAGGTGACTTTTGAGAACTTAGTGGCCTCAATTACTGATCAAAAGGGTGAAACATATCAAAACTACAGTGAAAAATACAAAAAGAAGCAAATTATTAGGAAAAGGATAAAAATATTAGAGGATGTATCTGTGAGACTTGATATGCCAAAAGTGAAAATTGGAGAAAGAGAAAAAAACAGCAATAGAAGAGAGACACTAATTTAATAATAAGTAAAATAAAATGACACTGATGAAGAAAGGCTTGTGTTGGCAAACTGAAAGAGCTCAATGCATTTTAGGAACATCTAAGAAAGCAAAGTCACATATATAGACATATGCTTGTAAAATTCCAAGAGTCTAAAATTTAAGGAAAAAATGGCTTAAAAGCTTTAAGACAGATTCTGGATAATTCACAAAGGAAGAAGAATCCAATTAGAATCGGGCCTTTTATCTCCAATATGGGAAACTACATAGTGGCAATACTTTCTACAGGCTGCTCAGAGAAAAAAACTGTAACTTAAGAACCTTATATCTTGATGAAATATCATGAACATGTTGGAATAAATATATTCAACCTTGAGAAAAAGACCAAGACCAAAAAATAAGACAACAGAGACATCAGAATAGTTGAAAATTTTAAGAAAGGAAAAATAATAAGCAAAATATTTTATTTTATTTTATTATTCATTTATTTGACAGACAGAGATCACAAGTAGGCAGAGAGGCTGGCAGAGAGAGAGGAAGGGAAGCAGGCCTCTGGCTGAGCAGAGAGTCCGATGCAGGGCTCGATCGCAGGACCCTGGGATCATGACCTGAGCTGAAGGCAGAGGCTTTAACCCACTGAGCCATCCAGGTGCCCCAATAAGCAAAATATTTTAAAGGAGAATATAATAATAATCTGGAACTAAATACTACATAATTTCAACAAAACAGAGAGAGTTGGTTGGAGATGAGAAAAGTAATATCATCCTAAAGTTGTTATCTGGGTCAGACTAGAATGGGGAAGAAAACACATTTTAGATCTTCTATTGGAGTGGAGGAAAATCAGTAAAAAGAAATATCTTTTTGCTTGTCTTTGCATAAAATTAGAGAAAACTAATTTGATTAAGGGTGTTGAAAAAGGAAGGTGCACACCAATGAATTGGGAATATTTGATCAAGTCAGCAGAAATAAGAGAGGAAAATAAATAATAAACACAAAGTAAAAGGAAAGAAGTAAATCAATTATACTAGTTGTTAGTTCTAATTAAGAGTGAACATCCTGGTCAATACTCTCAGGTACCCTCCCTCTTTGGGAGCTTTGTACTCTATCACTTCAATAAACCTTGCTTTGCTGCCTCAAAATTAATTAGTTAATTTTTTAAAAAAGGAATGAACATACTTGTGCATACCAAACAACATATTAGCTAAATATATAAAGCAAAACCATCAGAATGTATGAAGTGGATACAAATATAATTATACTGAAATATATATATATATATACATATATATTCAGAATTAGTCATGAGAAAATGAATAAGGACATAGGGGAATTATGTAATCAACAACTCAAATTCATATATAAATCAAAAATTTTAATTACTCAAAAAGCAAAGATAGATTTGTTAGCATTTCCAAAACAAAAAGTTACTTCAATTAGTGATCATATGTTTGGCCATAGATAAAAACCTTAGTAATCTTAAATCAAAGTGGAGAATTGTATTGCCGTATTTTTTGGTCCTAACACAGTAAAACTATAAATGAGTAATAAGGAAGTGATCTAAAAGCTTAACTACTAGGACGTAGAATAAGACTCCTAAATACCTTTTGTTTAAAAGAGAAAATGAAATTATGGAATGAAAATGAGATAATTTATTTTTAATTTTTTGAGATTACTTTAGAATCAGACCTATGGGATACAGTGAAATCTAGGCTCAGGAAAATTTGAAGCTATAAATGCATTAATTAGTAAAGAAAGTAAAATAAAGGGACTTATCAATCAAATGGATTTAATCAAATGGAGTTATAAATGCAAAAATAAAGTTGGAGAGCAGTGGTAAACATAAAAGCTGAAAAAATATAACATGAAATAGCAAGAATGGTTAAATGTATTCAAAAGCATTTCTTCAATAAAGCTTGTAAACTCATTCAGATTTGAATTAAGAGAAACAAAGAGCTATTAAAATCAAAACTGGAAATGGAAAATAGAAACATGATCATAGATAATAAAAGAATTCTAGGAGAATATATATAGATATATATAGATATATATATATAATTCTAGATATATATATTCTAGATATATATCTAGAATAATATATATTTATTATATATATCATATATAATAAGAAGAATTGAGAATTAAGAATAATATATATATTTATTATATATATAATTCTAGATATATATCTATATATAAAATAATTCTATATATATAAAATAATTCTAATTATATAAAATTATTCTATATATAAAATAATTTATATATCTATATAAATAAAAGAATTCTAGGGGAATATATATAGAGAGATATATAGATATATAGATATACACACACACACACACCTCTGTGGTAACGAGCTTGAAAATCTAGAGAAATGAATGATTTCTTTTATAACCACTGTTGAAGAAGTTTAATCAAAGAAGTAGAAAACCGGAGTAGATTAATTGGATAGGATAGACTGAAAAGTTGTTTAAAGGTCTTCCAGGTTCTGGAGAACAGGGAACACTGCACTTCAGAGAACTATAGGACCTCTTCTTCATAAGGCCACTACTCTCAAGAGCAGAAGATGTAGCTGACTCTACACAAAAAAACAGATCCAAAGAGTTAGACAAAATGAGGAGACTGAGAATCTGTCCCAAGTTAAAGACCAGGATAAAAATGACAAGAAAGGAGCTAACCAAAATGGAGATGAGTAATATGCCTGGTAGAGAATGTAAAGTAATGGTAATAAAAATACTCACTGGACTTGAGAAAAGAGTGGAGGACCTCAGTAAGATCCTCAACAAAAAGACAGAAAACATAAAACAATCAGAGATGAAGAACTCAGTAACTGAAATTGAGAATACAGTAGGTGGAATAAATAGTAGGCAGTAGAAAAAAAAAGGGAGAGAGAGAAAGAAGTCCAAGCATATCACTAAAGAAAATCAGCCAACCACAAAAGAGAAGAGCAAGAGAAGAAAGGAACAGAGAAAAACTACAAAAACAATGATAAAACAAGTAACAAAATAGCAATAGTTACATATCTATCAATAATTACTTTGATTGTAAGTGGACTAGTTGCTCTAATCAAAACATATAGGGTGACAGTCATTTTGGGTCATTTCAGACTTAATGACACATTCAGATTGAAAGTTAAGGAATGGAAAAACATTTCTCATGAAAATGGAAGCAAAAAGAAAGCCATGGTAGCAACACTTATACTGACAAAATATACTTTATAAGAAGATTGTAACAAGAGACTAAGAAGGACACTATAGGAGACACCTGGGTGACTCAGTCATTTAAGTGTCCAACACTTGATTTCAGCTCGGGTCATGATCTCAGGGTTGTGAGATCAAGCCCTGCGTCAGACTCTGTGCTGGATGTGGAGCCTGCTTGAGATTCTCTCTTTCTCTCTCTTCCTCTGCCCCTAACCCACTGCTTATTCTCTCTCTCAATCCCCCACCAAAAAAAAAAAAAAAAAAAAAAAAGCACTATAAAATCATAAAGGGAAGAATACTTCAAGAAGATATAACAATTATAAATATGTACCAAACATGGAAGCACCCAAATGATAAGGTAGCTTTTAATAAATGTAAAGGAAGTATTTGCTAGTAATAGAATAATGGTAGGAGAGTTTAACACCCACTTCCATCAATGGATAGATCATCCAAAGAGAGAATCAACAAGGAAACAGTGACTTTGAATGACATATTGAAGCAGATAGATCTAACAGGTATATTTAGAACATTCCATCCTAAAACAGCAGAATACACATTCTTTTCAAATACACATGGAACATCTCCAGAATAGAAAACCCACAGCTAACATCATACTCAATGGTGAAAAACTGAGAGCTTTTCTTCTAAGATCAGGAAGAAGACAAGGATGTTTACTCTCACCACTGTTATTATAGCATATTATTGGAAGTCCCAGCTACAGCAGTCAGATGAGAAAAAGAAATACATCCAAATTGGTAAGGAAGAAGTAAAATGGCCACTATCTGCAGATGACATGATACTGTATATATGGAAGATCCTAAAGTCTCCACCAAAACATTGCTAGAGTTGATAAATGAATTCAGTAAGGTCACAGGACTCAAAATCAATATACAGAATTCAGTTGCATTTCTGTACACTAATGATGAAACAACACAAAGAGAAATTAAGAAAACGGTCCCATTTATAATTGCATCAAAAATAATAAAATACTCAGGAATGAACTTAAGCTCAGCCAAAAAAAATATAAAACATTGTTGAAAGAAATTGAAGATGACACAAATTGAAAGATACTCCATGCTCATGGATTGGAAGAAAAAATGGTGTTAAAATATCCATACCCCCCATGCAATCTACAGATTTAGTGCAATCCCTATCAAAACACCAAACGCATTTTTCACAGAATTCAAATAATCCTAAAATTTGAGTGGAAGACAACCTGAATAGCCAAAGCAATCTTGAAAAAGAACAAAACTGGAGGTATTAGAATTCCAGATTTCAAGATATACTATCAAGCTGTAGTAATCAAAACAGCATGGTACTGGCACAAAATCAGACACATAGATCAATAGAACAGAATAGAGAATCCCCAAATAAACCCATGGTTATATGATCAATTCATCTTTGACAAATGAGACAAGAATATGTGATGGGAAAAAATCTCTTCAACAAATAGTGTTGGGAAAACTTGGATAATCACCTGTAAAAGAATGAAACAGGACCACTTTACACATCATACACAATAGTAAACTCAAAATGGATTACAGACCTAAACATGAGACCTGAAATGATAAAAATCCTGGAACACAGCACAGGGGGTAATTTCTCTCAAATTGGCCATACTAACATCTTTCTATATATGTTCCCTTAGGCAAGGGAAACAAAAGCAAAGATTGGGACTACAACAAAGTAAAAAGTTTTTAAAAAATCAACAAAACTAAAATGGAACCTACTGAATGAGAGAAGATACTTACAAATGACATATCTGATAAAGGATTAGTATCCAAAATATACATAAAGAACTTAAACAACTCAGCACACACACACACACACACACACACACACACACACACACACACAAATAATCCAATTAAAAAATGAGCAGAAGACATGAACAGACATTTTTCCAAAGAAAACGTGCAGATGGCCAACAGACACATGAGAAGTTGCTCATCACTCGCTATCAGGGAAGTGCAAGTCAAAACCACAATGAGATATCACCTAACATCTGTCATAATGGCAAAAAGTTTTTAAAAAATAGAAACAAGTGTTGGTGAGGATGTGGAGAAAAAGGCATCATGCATTGTTGATGGGAATGCAGACTGAAGTGGTCACTGGGGAAGACAGTATGGAAGTTCCTCAAAAAGTTAAAAATAAAATTACTATATGATCCAGTAATTCCTACTACTGGGTATTTACCCAAAGAATACAAAAACACTAATTCAAAAGGATATATGCACCCCTGTATTTACTGCAGCATATTTACAGTAGCCAAACTATGGAAGCAACCCAAGTGTTCATCAACTGATGAGTGGATGAAGATGTGATATATACATGCAATGGAATTATTCAGCCACAAAAAAAGAATGATATCTTGCCATTTACAACAACATGGATGGAACTAGAGAGTATTATGCTAAGTGAAATAAGTCAGTCAGAGAAAGACAAATTCCATATGATTTCACTCATATGGGATATTTAGGAAACAGAACAAATGAACAAAGAAAAACAGACAAATCAAAAATCAGACTCTTAAATATAAAGAATAAACTTACGGTTACCAGAGGGGAAGTGGGAAGGGGAATCTTAAAAAGCAGGTTTGCTCTACCTAGGGTACTGCCAAAAAGTGGGGACAATTCCATAATTGATATTCTCAATAAGTGGATAGGGCAGACAAAAGAGTGGATAAAGCTATAATTGGTACAGAAGCAGCAATTACTCAAATTAACCAGGGGAGGGATGTTTTGGTATTTTATGGGTGGCACAGTGACCTTGATTTTGTTTATGCTTAGATTGAATTATAAAGTGACATTACAAATCAGAGAAAGACAATTATAGGATCTCACTGATATGTGGAATTTAAGAAACAAAACAGAGAATCATAAGGAAGAGAGGAAAAAATAAAACAAGATAAAACTAGAGAGGAAGATAAACTGTAAGAGACTCTTAATCATAGGAAACAAATGGTTGCTGGAGGGGAGGGAGGTGGCGGGGATGGGATAACTGGATGATAGACATTAAGGAGAGCACATGATGTAATGAGCACTGGGTATTATATAAGACTCATAAATCACTGACCTTTACCTCTGAAACCAATAGTATATTCTATATTAATTAATTGAATTTAAACTTTAAAAAATGGAAAAAAAATAAAGTACATCATTTTGTCTCACACTGTCATGATCTTAGAGTGACTTTGTCTGATACTGGCATCATGAGAGTTTTTTTATGTCCAGCAGGGAAATACATGGCCTAGCTGTGAACACAGAGTTACCTTCTTAACAACAGTGAAGCTGAGCTGTATATGCCAATCAAGGTCCCTGATTCTGATTCCCAGTTTCTTCTTTTTTACTAATCAGAAAGCTGACTTCTAGATGTTTTAGAAGATTTATTTCTTCCAATAATATGCTCTTTTTAAAAAGAAATTTTTAAATTTAGGGTCTTTATTCAATAAGCAAATATTAAATACATAATGAGATCATCTTATAAATCTTTAATTTCTTTCTTATGAAAGAAAGCTTAAATAACATCTAAATCAATGACTCATTTAATGCTGGCATCTTCTTTGACAAAGCTGCCTAGGAGTTGCCCAGACTATACTGGAATATTTCCAAAAATGGAAATACTTGACTACCTGACACAATGTATTCCAGATATCAGACGTTGAGCTACTCCTTGATTCCTTAAATCTTCCATCCATTGGCTGTTCTTGTACCCTTTCAAGCAATACAGAACAAAACTAATGTTATTTATAGGGAAAGTATTCTAATTAACATAAAGAAACCTACACAAACTAGTTCAAGTTGAGAAAGAGAAGTCCTTTTATTTTATTTTTTTTTAAAGATTTTATTTATTTATTTAACAGACAGAGATCACAAGTAGGCAGAGAGAGAGGAGGAAGCAGGCTGTCCGCAGAGCAGAGAGCCTGATGCGGGGCTCGATTCCATGACCCTGGGATCATGACCCGAGCCAAAGGCAGCGGCTTTAACTCACTGAGCCACCCAGGCGCCCCAATAGAAGTCCTTTTAAAAGGCTACAACATGCCATCTAAAGACATTGATGAAAAGAAAATTCTCATTACATTAGGCAAATTAAGCCTCTTTCTCACATCTTCCATATATTCATATCATCCCTTTTTTCTGTTTCCCACTTTCTCATTTGTTTATTCTTGCCCATCATCTCTTTCTGCTTCTCCTTTCACTCATAACTTCAGCCAGCAAATCACTTTGGCTTATCCTGGTACCAGTTTGGAAGAAACTAACATCCTCAATCCATAGTATATTTTATCTTAAGGTATTATGAACATCTAACTGATTCAGTCTTGGGCCAGTTCAATTTTGAAGTGAGGGAATCCACTTGGATCATTTCAGCCTATGAATTTCCTTTCTCCTGGTCTGATGGTCAGTCTTATATAATCATTTTCTTCATTCAAACTTGTAGTCAAGAGTTAGCCCTGTATTAATTACAGACCTTAATGCAAGGTTCAAATAATTATTTGGAAATATACCAGATTAGGGTTAAAGCTATGGAAATAAAATTCAGAAAATGAAATGCAAATAGTTCCTTAAATATATGAAAATGCTTAACTTACTCATGATATAAATGTAAATAAAATGACACTGTAGTGCTATTTCTCACCTCTATAATTATTAAGAATTAAAATGCTAGATGTATTCTATAATATGCTTTGTTAGCGAGGCTGTGAGGAAACATCTTTTCATATATTGCTGGTAGGAATGTATATTAGTACAGTTTCTATGGAGACTAATTTGGCAAAATGTATTTAATTTTCGTCAGTAGGAACTGAGTAAGTACATTAAGACACTCATAAAATGAAAAACTCTGTAAAAAATAATAAGGAAAAATATAATGGAAAGATTTACAAGATGTATTGCTAAGTGAAAAAAATCCAGCTGCAAAATAGTATATATAGTAACATGCCATTTATATAAAATCAAGGAGTGGACAAATAACCTTATATATATATGTATATGTACATATATATATACACACATACACACATATAAACACATGTGTATATATATACACACACACACACATACATATTACATTAAAATTTCTGAAAGAACATATAAAGACTAAAAAATTAGTAAGGAGCTATAGAAGATAAAAGTAGGCAAGAAAATTTGCATTTCTTTGTACTTTTGTATTTGAACTATATGAATATACCACTCATTCAAAAATTAGCTAAAAATAGGGGCACCTGGGTGGTTCAGTGGGTTAAAGCCTCTGTCTTCGGCTCAGGTCATGATCCCAGTGTCCTGGGATTGAGCCCCGAATTGGGCTCTCTTCTCTGCAGGGAGCCTGCTTCTCCCACCCCTCTCTGCCTGCCTCTCTGCCTACTTGTGACCTCTGTCTGTCAAATAAATAAATAAAATCTTTTTTAAAATTAGCTAAAAATAATTTTGGGATAGAATAAATAGGATTTCTGGTCACTACAAAAAATTGCACCTGTTTTAATGTTGTATCTCCCCATATTCCTTCATATACAATACAAAACAATAAAAGAACAAACAAACCTATACACAACTACACTCCAAGCATAACTAGAAGACAGAAAACATTCAAACTTCAAATTACCTTTATATATGTGTGTGTGTGTATATATATACACACATGTATATATATATATATATATATTCAAGTGAGCTGTCTCTCATGTTCTTTCTGTAATCTGCATGTCTTCATGGTGATCAGTAAAGGAAAAACTGCTGGAAAGAGAGTAGAAGAGATCTAGTGATGTCCAAGGATTGATTTAAAGCCAATACCACATAGGAGAAGGCTCACCCTTAGGTTGAAATTATTGGAAAAGTATGCTGGTAGATCAGAGCACTGGCTACAGGAAAGAGATTTAAAAGTCCACACAACTCCAGGTGGCAGGTGGCGGTCTTTGTAATATGTTGCTTCTGGGGGAGGAAAAAAAACCCAAAAAGATAAGGGACAGGTACTTTTGATCATTGAATGGTGAAGTATAAAGGAAGCAAAAAAGAAATGTTAGGGTCTCTCATGACTCGTCTCTCCCTCTGATTTCCTCCCTTCATTTTTCCCCTTCCTTTTCCTAATGTCCTCCATACTATTCCTTAGGTTCCACATGTAAGTGAAACCATATGGTAATTGTCTTTCTTTGCTTGACTATTTCACTTAGCATAATCCCCTTCAGTTCCATCCATGTTAATGCAAAAGTTGGGTATTCATCCTTTCTGGTGGCTGTGTGATATTCCATTGTATATATGGACCACATCTTCTTTATCCATTCATCTGTTTAAGGGCACCTTGGCTTCTTCTAGAGTTTGGCTATTGTGGACATTGCTGCTATGAACCATGAGATACTATGGACTCTGGGAAACAAACTTAGGGTTTCAGAGAGGAGGTGGATGGAAGATGGTTTAGCCCGGTGATGGGTATTAGGGAAGGCATGTATTGCAATGAGCATGGGGTGTTATACACAAATAAGGAATCATGGAACACTACATCAAAAACGAATGAAGTACTGTATGGTGACTAACATAACATAATAAAAAAATAAAAATAAATAAATAAATAAACATTTCTGAATAAAAAAAAGAAATGTTAGGATCTTGCTATCCAAAAAATAATCTAAAACTGGAGGACACACAATCCCTCCCCTACCTCCCTCAGAAACCCCCATACAAAATCCATTAGATATCTCTGCTCTGCTGCACTGACAGAAGAGGGCACCATTGAACTAAAAATTTTGTTTGCCACCACACATCCACAAAATGAATAAGACAAAAGTGAATAAATCTATTTAAGGCTGCTTGCTATTAGATAACAAAATTAGAATCAAAATATTTCATTTGATGAGAATTTGTCCCCAGATACATGAAGGAGACAAATTGTAGTAAAAGAACTCCAAATTGAATTTAGAATTCTAAACTAGCATTTACAGATATGAAAACGTTAAAGACAGAAATGGACAAAAAGTAGTAAAAATCGAAAGAGACTGATGAAACTCAATAAAGACATAAAGAGAAAATGATCATACAATGATCATAGTATACTCAAGGGTGAACAGACTCAAGTGAAATTTTTATGACACATTGACGTAGGAAAACAAAAACATAGGATAATGAAAAGTGATACAAAAAATAAAAAGGAACAGAAAGTGGCTGAAATGGAAGACAGGCAAAGAAAAATGTGTGTGTGTGTGTGTGTGTGTATTGGAGTCCTTAAAGCAGAAAAAGAAAACAATGAAATAAAACTAATATTTAAAACTGCAATCTAGGAACGCCTGGGTGGCTCAGTTGGTTAAGCGGCTGCCTTTGGCTCAGGTCATGATCCCAGTGTCCTGGGATGGAGTCCCACATCGGGCTCCTTGCTCAGCAGGGAGCCTGCTTCTCCCTCTGCCTCTGCCTGCCACTTTGCCTGTGCTCGCTCCTGCTCTCTCTCTGACAAATAAATAAATAAAATCTTTAAAAAAAAATTAAAGAAATAAAACCGCAATCCAAAAGATGGTCCAGTAACAAATGAAGATCTGAATTGGCATCTTGAAAAGGTTCAGTGGTTACCTGAGGAAAGGGCCTGGAATGGCCAGCTTTAAGACATATCCTAGTAAATTCTTAAAATTCAAGATCTAGAAAAAAATTTCTTAAGACTTTCTATCAAAAATATCAAATGACTTAGAAGGAGGGAAAAATAGACTGGAGTCAGACTTCTCCAAAACAACTTACAAAATAATAGAGCAATGGATTAACATTATATAAACAAAAACGAGGAAGAAATTATGAACCAAAGATTGTATTCAGATGTAAAGACAATAGAAGAATAGAATCTACTGGAGGATGGGTTTATCCAAATAACGAGATGACTGAGAAAACTTCAGCAATGTGGTTTATGATAAACATTTAATATATATCTGCACATCTAAGGCTAAAACAAGTATAGCTACAAGGATGGAAGAATAATTAGACATATTATAATTCTGAAAGTGTAGAAATGTTGTAAATAAAAAATGGGAGGATAAAAGAAAGTTAAAATTAAATAGGGGAGAAGTATAAGCTCTGGTAGTATTTTCTGTACATGGGAGTTGAATCATTAAATCCTGACAAATCTGGGAATAACGAACAACTAAAAAATAGAATGATTTTTGCTCTATATAGCAGATAAAGGGCTGATATCCCTAATGTATGAGGAACCCTTAAAAATTAAGAGGGAATATATACAATGGAATACTATGCAGCCATCAAAAGAAATGAAATCTTACCATTTGCGACGACATGGATGGAACTAGAGCGTATTATGCTTAGCGAAATAAGTCAACTGGAGAAAGACAACTATCACATGATCTCCCTGACATGAGGAAGTGGAGAAGCAACGGGGGTGGGGGTTAAGGTGGTAGGAAAAGAAAAAATGAAACAAGATGGGATCGGGAGGGAGACAAACCAAAAAAGACTCTTAATGTCATAAAACAAACTGAGGGGGGTGGGGGGGAGAGGGGTTGGGAGACGGTGGTGGGGTTACATTATATGTTTAAATTAAAAAAGCTTAAATTAAAAAAAAATTAAGAGGGAAGAAACACCATATGTCTGATAGAAAAGTGGCTAAAAGATAATTGATAATTTACAAAAAAACCACCCTTAATGAGAAACCATTTCAACCTCATTTATAAGTGGAAAAGTATGAATTGAAAATACACAAAGATGCTATTTTTCATTTTTGAGACTGGCAAAATTAAAAATATGACAACAAATATATAGGGCCAGGCTGTGTGCAATCCAGCACTCTCATATATTGCTAGTGGGACAACTTCAAACATGCAAATCAGTACAACCTTTGGAGAAGGGGATTTGGCAATATCTAACAAAAGTACTTATGCATTTATCTTTCAGCCCACACGCCCTTTATGGGAATCTATCCTGACTGTATACACCCAACAATTCAAAAATATACGCTTACAAGGTTATTCACTACAACATTGTTTATAATCACAAAATATCTGAAGCCACCTACAGGGGAGAGGTTAAACAAATTATGGTATTTCTATCCAAAGGCATACCATGCAGCTGTGAAAAGAAAGAGGAAGATCTCTAAGCTGATACAGAATGATTTGGAGTATATATGATTTTTTAAAAAGCAAAATATAAAAGACTGTCTGGAATTTACTGACTTGTATAAAAAAAAAGGGTAATAGAAAGATACATGTATTTGCTTAGTTGTGCAATACAAAACGTAGGAAGCATAAACCAAAGACAGTTACCACTGGGGTGGTTAGGAACGGGTAGAAAAGAATGGGAGCTCTAGGAAAGGAGTAGAATGTATGGGTTAGGGGAGAGACAGTTCTCTAATTTGTATGTATTTGTATAGTTCTAAATTTCAGTACAAAGATGATATTTCACATTCTAAAATGAATGAATGAATGAATGAACAAATGAATGAATGAAATCAACAAGGTTGGGTGAAAACCAAAATGGATCCAACAGAAAAAAATGAGCCTAATTGTATTCCAAATGAGTAATTTAACTACACTCAGTGGAAATGAGGGGACTGATTAAAGGAATTTTCATGCACTGTATTTTGATTATATACCCTCAGGTTATATACCAAAAAAACTGTAAATGAATATTGATTCTAGTTAGTAGGTTTTTCACAGGGATATAGGTTATTGATTCTGAAATATTTAAAGAATATCCTGGTACTGAACAAAAAAGTAAATATATTGTGGATTAAGAGAGCCAGGCTTTTAATTGTCAGAGAAGCGAATTACAGAAATGGAAAGGGAGAAGACTAGAATGAAGCTTTTTATGTTGGAATTGGAGGTGTCTTTGTAAATTCATGCTTTTAAAATATAATGATAACTATAGAAGTATATATGTTTAGATATTTTCTGTCTGTGTCCACTGAGATGACCTCGGCACAATGCACTTTAGTACTAATAAGCATCCCTAGCACCCAGATAGTGGTTTCTAAATATCAGTCTTCACTAAAAAGTACCAAGTTTCATTAGAAAAATAACTGATTCAAGATCTAGTGTAGCAAAAGTTCGAGTTGAAATTAGAATATCTTTTATGTGGGTTCCAGTAGGTAAGAAAGTGTTCAAATAGTGATGGAGACATAGCAAAAGGGAACAGAAAGTAGTTTGAAGGGCTCTCAATGGCCAAATCTTGGACAGTTGAGCATCAAAATAAATAGCGATAGATTAAAATCATAAATTTTTACATATATGAATCCACAAATGAATAAATAAAAGCAGTACAAGAACACTCTTTCCAACTGTAAAATGTCAAATATTAAATGTAGAAGAATGGAAAAAAAAATAAATGTAGAAGAATGATGGAGTTGGAAAAAATGAAACACCACCTTACTAATAAATGTTTCCATTAAGAATCATCAGTAAATGGTGATTCACAGACTTGCACCCTTGGGGCTAATAATACATTATATATTAATTTAAAAATTTTTTAAATAAAGAATCATCAGTACTAGTGGACAAAAGTATCTTGATGAGAAATGAGATTTTTACATAATCTCAAGGTATCTCTTCATAAAAAACTTACTAGTTATTTTACTTAAAAAGAAAAATAATAACTTTATGGTGGAAAGTCCAGATAGAAATCACCATAACCTAGGAATATTATGAAGGAAATAAAATAAGGTGTAATGGTGTGATAGTCCCAGAGATGCATAAGTGGAGTTGGTTGGGAAAGACCTTTCTGAGACAGACATGTGAAGTGATACCTAAAGAATGAGAAAGAGCCAATACTTAAAGAGCTAAGAGAAGACCTCATAAAGAAATGCTTTGGATTTATAATAGATATCAAGGTGGACACTGTATTATTAGTAGACATCTCATATACTGCAATAATATTTAGCTGAGTGCCAACTAGAAAATTATATCACAAGTTACTAAACATGAGAAGTATAGAATATCATTAAAATGACAATTAGGATATATAGGATCTGCTCTTTTTACTACCATGTAGCTAGGTTTCATACACAAATTGCTAATATTTTCTGACTTAATTTTGTTTATAGCAAAGGCAGTGAGTGGATTCTTACACATTCAATATTTATGACTTTACAATCTTATGAAATATCAATATTTATAATTTTATAATGTAATACATATAAATAAAGTTGAGTTGATGACAAAGAATAAATAATGTCTTAAAATCTTCCATTGTTAGCTATGAGCAGTCTCTGGGCTAGACAATACTTTGATCTTTAATAAGAAAGAGGGGTGGGGCACCTGGGTGGCTCAGTGGGTTAAAGCCTCTGCCTTCCACTCAGGTCATGATCCCAGGGTCCTGGGATCCAGTCCCGCATCAGGCTCTCTGCTCAGCGGGGAGCCTGCTTCCTCCTCTCTCTCTGCCTGCCTCTCTTCTACTTGTGATCTCTCTCTCTCTCTGTCAAATAAATAAATAAAATATTTAAAAAAAAATAAGAAAGAGGGGTATTTCCAGGACACCAAGAAACAAATACTAGTCAAAGGGTTTCATAAACCCAAACAGTACTTCAAACTTCAACAAAACTCTCCCTTTTCACTCTTAATTGATGACTTTATATCTTATTTAATGGAAAAAACATAAAAATTCAGGTGTGAATCTCTATACATTCCCAACAGCAAACATACTAGCTTATTAAAACTGTGCCAATATTCACTGCTTTAACTCTGTTACAGTGAATTAAATATCCCTGCTTCAGTCTACTCTCTTAATGACTTTCAAGTATACAGTATAGTATAATTAGCTATATTAATCATGTTGTACATTATATCCCTAGGACTTATTTACCTTGTAATGTAAGTTTGTACCCTTTGGTCACCTTCACCCACTTCCTGCACTTTTACCTTTTACCTCTGGCAACCATCAGTCTGTTCTCTGTTATTGTGAGTTTCTGTTTGCATTCCCATGAGATCATGCAGTATTTGTTTTTCTCTGATTTATTTGAATTAGCATAATGCCCTCAAGATCCATCCATGTTGTTGCAAATAGCAAGACTTCCTTTTACTAAAAGAGATAATATTCCACTGTATGTATGTATGTATATAGCTCATTTTCTTTATCCATTCAACACTCAGGTTGTTTCCATGATTTGTCTATTTTAATAATGCTACAATATCTTTTCAAGACTGTGATTTCATTTCTTTCAGACCTACCCAGAGGAGCAATTGCTACTAGATTGTAGATGGTGAGCATCTTAAGGGCAGAAACCATAGTTTTCTTAATATTACCACTGCATAGCACAGTACTTGGTAACTAACTAGTAGACAGTCAACAAATATTTAATTAGCTAGACTGAATTAAATCCATAGGCTTTAGGATATGGAAGAATGTTAGGATATGGAATAATGTTAAGTCATCTCCCCCCATACTAACATTAACACGATACACAGAAGGAAAGGAGGCATTCTTCTTTTATTAAACTTTTATCATGTATCTTAAGGCTTTTTTTCTTGAGATATGTACCTATATAGCCTTTGAGCTGACTCAGTATATTGTTTGCTGAGAGAATATGGGAGCTAACAGGAGTCTCCCCTCAGTAGCTGGATTCCCCAGGCTATAGAAGGTAATGGACTGCCTGACAAAATGCAAATAAAACTGCATGGGTGTGGCTATCTTTTCAGAGCCAGTGGATACTGAGGGGGTAGAATGTGGTCCATTAATTTGAAATGCATGTTAATGTGGTGATTCACGTCAAAGATAAGCTTGCTTTCATAAATGGTCCTTCTCTCCCCAGTAAATAGGCTGGAGGAGATGACTTTTTGACAGAAATGAGACTTCAGGACTGGGGCACTCCTAAATGAAGGGGCCTATTTAGTTAATTATGGGGCCAACTTGTGAATGTGCTGCTAGAGGCTAGAAATGAATACTACCCCTTGTCCTAAAGGACCAGTAGGTGATGGTGTCAGCCAGCTTCAGCCCTGTTTGTGAAGAGCCCACACTTCCCTGGATACTCAGCCCAACTGTTAGGCCTATTTAATAATTTAAGAACCCACATGTTGGTCAGAGCTAACAAGGGGAAGTAGAGAGCAAGAAGAGGGGTGATTTTTTTCATCTCTTTCAAAAGAGAATGTTCTTGAGTATATGTATGTTCTGAGTTGGGAGGCAGACTTGTGTCCGAGGATTGAGAAGGTTCTACTCCAGGGTATCCAAACTTAGATTACAGTTCAGCATATGGCATTCTAGCTCTGTGTTCTGTTTACAAATTTTAAGGAAATAATATAAACCAAAATTTCTATAGGACTTGATATTTCCTATAGAAAAATCCATATTTAGGACACATAAAATCAATGTAAGGAATGACATTGGTGGAGTATTCATCATTTCTTTCTTATTAATTCATTACCTTTTACCTAATGCTTATTAAATACTGGTAAGAATCTCCATTGTTCCTATATCCAGTTCTCAATTTCTGTTGCTTGTGCTTCTTAAGGTAAAAAATCTGGGCCTTAGAGTCAGAATACCTGCATTTGAATTCTGTTTACACATTTATGTGATCTCAAATCATATCTGCTTCCTAGGGATGATGTGAAGAAAGAAATGTGTTAATATGCATTAGGCATGTAGGCATGTAGATCAGTGACTAGCATATTGTAAGTAATAAAAAAATTAGCGAGTCATCTCCTGAATATGTCCTATTTTGTTTCTCTTTGCTCCTTTAATCTAGAATTTCACTGTATTTTTCTTGGGTTACAGTTCTCTCCACAATCTCCTAGCCTCTAGTGTTTCTTCTCCCTATCTAACCACCGTAGTACCAGATTTGAAATGCGCATCTGACCCTGCCACTCCCCTAGTTATATTCAAAGTCTCCATCCTGGCATACAAGGCTTCCTTTTTTCCAGCCCATACCTCCCATTTTGTTCTTCTACAATGCTCTCAGTAACCCATCACAACAGACTCTCTTATGCTCCCATGACCCCATATATTCTTTCCCTTCCTACCCACTGGTGGGTATTCTTCAGTCTCCTACCTAGTATTTCCCTTCTGTTGATAACTTTTTGTAACAGCCCTACATCTGTGACTGAATGAATTGTTTCCTCTGTGTTTCTTCTATTTATTGGTTATAATTCTATTATTTCACATACCTTACTATATCATGACTTCTCATGGAAACAGGATTGTTGGTTTAGCTAAGTACCCAACAAGATGGCAGTACACTCTGCCCAGGTGGAGGGAATTACTATTTACTTAGGAAACAAACATCTGAAATTAGAGATCCAAGCAGACAATAGTTATTGAACACTCACTTATACTGAAATAGCTATAGTACTAAGTTATGTTCTTTTTGAAAGAAGAAATATAGAAATATTTCCTTATACCTCATGATATTTGAAAATAAATATCTAAAATGTCTATTATTAACTATGGAAATGAATAAGATATAAATAAGATATAATTAGATTACTTATATTAATTAAATAAGATGTAAATAAGATAAAGCCAGTGCAAAAGTTGGAACAGGATCTGTTGTTTGATTTACAATATTCATGTTGCAGAGATTCTTTCTTTCTGGGTATATGTAACTGGAAGAAGATGAGTGTGAAGGATCACAGAAAAAATATTTGAAGAAATATTGGAGGACATTTTTCCAAATTTGATGAAAACAAAATACAAGGAGAAGAAAAAATGTAGTATATCATAACCAAATTGCCTAAAGCTAATGATAAAGAGACTATCTTACAAGCAGCCAGAGGGAAAATGACATTTTATATGTAAGGAAAAGAGAATGATAACAGATTTTACATGGAAAACAACAATGCAAGCCAGAGGACAATGGAGCAACATCAAAGGTATTATAAGAAAAGGAAACTTTAGACCAATATCTCTCATTAACATACATGAAAATATTTTAATTTTAGCAAACAGAGTCCAAAAATATATTGAAATATATTGAAAATTTAATATATCATAATCAAGAAAGCGTCATCCCAGAATGCAAGACTGGTTTAGCATTTCAGCATCAATCAGTATAGTAGGAGCAAATTAAAAATAAAAATTGTATCTGAAATGAAATGAAATATAGAGGTTTTAGGGCAATACCGAGAGCTTAGTATCTTCTTTTCCCTTGATATTGGCATTTTACAGTATAATTTATCATATTAACATTTTAAAAATATTCTATAATGTTCTAAATAAAGGAAAAAATACATTTTTTAAATTTAACATCCATTCCTGATAAAACTCTCAGCAGACTAGAAGTAGAAAGAAAATTTATGAACCCAATGAAAGACATATGAAAAACCTAGGACAGATCTTATTTAAAGGTGAAAGATTAAATGCTTTCCTTCTATGAGCAAGAATTAGGCAAATATTATTAAGTCTCACCATTTATACTGAACACTTTACTGGAAATCCTAGCAAGTGCAAAAAAGTAATAAAAAAATAAATATATAATGGAAAGGAAAAATTTTATACTGACTTTATTTGTAGACACATGATCATCTAAGCAGAAAATCTTAAGTAATCTACCCAAAGCCTATTAAACCTAGTCAATGAGTTGAGAAATGTAGAATATTTTATATACACCAATAGACATGTGAAAAATGAAATTAATTTAAAAAAATATTTACCATTCCATGAGTTGTCTTTTAGTTTTGTGGATTATTTCCTCTCCTATGCAAAGCTTTTTACCTTGAAGTCCCAATAGTTCATTTTCGCCTTTGTTTCTCTTGCCTTTGGAGACATGTCTAGCAAAGAGTTGCTACAGCCAAGGTCAAAGAGGTTGCTGCCTGTGTTCTCCTTCAGGATTTTGATGGATTCCTGTCTCACATTTAAGTCTTTCATCCATTTTCAGTTTATTTTTGTATATGGTGTAAGAAAGTGATCCAGTTTCATTCTTCTGCGTGTGGCTGTCCTGTTTTCCAAACATCATTTGTTGAAGACTTTTTTTTCCCATTGGCTATTCTTTCCTACTTTGTCAATAAGATTAGTTGACCAACATAGAGTTGAGGGTCCATTTCTGAGTTCTCTATTCTCTTCCCTTGATCTATGTGTCTGTTTTTGTGCCAGTACCATACTATGTGTATTGCAGCTTTGAAATACAGCTTGAGGTCTGGAATTGTGATGCTTCCAGCTTTGGTTTTCTTTTTCTTTTCTTTTTTTTTTTTCTTTAAGCTTTTTTATTTGAACATATAATGTAACCCCACCACCCTCTTCCAACCCCTCTCCCCCCCATCCCCCTCAGTTTGTTTTATGACATTAAGAGTCTCTTTTGGTTTGTCTCCCTCCCGATCCCATCTTGTTTCAATTTTTCTTTTCCTACCACCTTAACCCCCACCCCCGTTGCATCTCCACTTCCTCATGTCAGGGAGATCATGTGATAGTTGTCTTTCTCCAGTTGACTTATTTCGCTAAGCATAATACACTCTAGTTCCATCCATGTCATCGTAAATGGTAAGATTTCATTTCTTTTGATGGCTGCATAGTATCCCATTGTATATATATACCACCTCTTCTTTATCCATTCATCTGTTGATGGACATCTAGGTTCTTTCCATAACATGGCTATTGTGGACATTGCTGCTATAAACATTCGGGTACACGTGCCCCTTCGGATCACTACGTTTGTATCTTTAGGGTAAATACCCAGTAGTGCAATTGCTGGGTCATAAGGTAGCTCTATTTTCAATTTTTTGAGGAACCTCCATGCTGTTTTCCAGAGTGGTTGCACCAGCTTGCATTCCCACCAACAGTGTAGGAGGGTTCCCCTTTCTCCATATCCTCACCAGCATCTGTCATTTCCTGACTTGTTCATTTTAGCCATTCTGACTGGTGTGAGGTGGTATCTCATTGTGGTTTTGATTTGTATTTCCCTGATGCCCAGTGATGTGGAGCACTTTTTCATGTGTCTGTTGGCCATCTGGATGTCTTCTTTGCAGAAACGTCTCTTCATGTCCTCTGCCCATTTCTTGATTGGATTATTTGTTCTTTGGGTGTTGAGTTTGCTAAGCTCTTTATAATTTTTGGATACTAGCCCTTTATCTGATATGTCGTTTGCAAATATCTTCTCCCACTCTGTCAATTGTCTTTTGGTTTTGTTGACTGTTTCCTTTGCTGTGCAAAAGCTTTTGATCTTGATGAAGTCCCAATAGTTCATTTTTTCCCTTGCTTCCCTTGCCTTTGGCGTTGTTCCTAGGAAGAAGTTGCTGCGGCTGAGGTCAAAGAGGTTGCTGCCTGTGTTCTCCTCAAGGATTTTGATGGATTCCTTTCTCACGTTGAGGTCCTTCATCCATTTTGAGTCTATTTTCGTGTGTGGTGTAATGTGGCTGTCCAATTTTCCCAACACCATTTGTTGAAGAGGCTGTCTTTTATCCATTGAACATTCTTTCCTGCTTTGTCAAAGATTAGTTGACCATAGAGTTGAGGGTCTATTTCTGGGCTCTCTATTCTGTTCCATTGATCTATGTGTCTGTTTTTGTGCCATTACCATACTGTCTTGATGATGACAGCTTTGTAATAGAACTTGAAGTCTGGAATTGTGATGCCACCAACTTTGCCTTTCGTTTTCAATATTCCTTTGGCTATTCGAGGTCTTTTCTGGTTCCATATAAATTTTAGGATTATTTGTTTCATTTCTTTGAAAAAATTGGATGGGATTTTGATAGGCATTGCATTAAATGTGTAGATAGCTTTAGGTAGCATAGACATTTTCACAATATTTATTCTTCCAATCCATGAGCATGGAACATTTTTCCATATGTTTGTGTCTTCCTCAATTTCTTTCATGAGTACTTTATAGTTCTCTGAGTATAGATTCTTTGCCTCTTTGGTGAGGTTTATTCCTAGGTATCTTATGGTTTTGGGTGTAATTGTAAATGGGATTGACTCCTTAATTTCTCTTTCTTCTGTCTTGTTGTTGCTGTAAAGAAATGCAACTGATTTCTGTGCATTGATTTTATATCCTGACACTTTACTGAATTCGTGTACAAGCTCTAGCAGTTTTGGAGTGGAGCCTTTTGGGTTTTCCACATATAGTATCATATCATCTGCAAAGAGCGATAGTTTGACTTCTTCTTTGCCGATTTGGATGCCTTTAATTTCCTTTTGTTGTCTTATTGCTGAGGCTAGGAGTTCTAGTACTATGTTGAATAGCAGTGGTGATAGCAGACATCCCTGCCGTGTTCTGACCTTAACGGAAAAGCTCTCAGTTTTTCTCCATTGAGAATGATATTTGCAGTGGGTTTTTCATAGATGGCTTTGATAATATTGAGGTATGTGCCTTCTATCCCTACACTTTGAAGAGTTTTGATTAGGAAGGGATGTTGCACTTTGTCAAGTGCTTTTTCAGCATCTATTGAGAGCATCATATGGTTCTTGTTCTTTCTTTTGTTAATGTATTGTATCACATTGATTGATTTGCGGATGTTGAACCAACCCTGCTGCCCTGGAATAAATCCCACTTGGTCATGGTGAATAATCCTTTTAATGTACTGTTGGATCCTATTGGCTAGTATTTTGGTGAGAATTTTCGCATCTGTGTTCATCAAGGATATTGGTCTGTAATTCTCTTTTTTGATGGGATCCTTCTCCGGTTTGGGGATCAAGGTGATGCTGGCTGCATAAAATGAGTTTGGAAGTTTTCTTTCCATTTCTATTTTTTGGAACAGTTTCAGGAGAATAGGAATTAATTCTTCTTGAAATGTTTGGTAGAATTCCCCTGGGAAGCCATCTGGCCCTGGGCTTTTGTTTGTTTGGAGATTTTGGATGACTGTTTCAATCTCCTTACTGGTTATTGGCCTATTCAGGTTTTATATTTCTTCCTAGTTCAGTTTTGGCCTGTGACCAAGCATCTCTGTCTCTGCCAGATCCCCGAACCCTGTAGATCCCTGAGCTCATTCAGGTCGGAGTCTCCCCGGATCTTGTGGGGACCCCTCACACAGAGCACCGGCCTGTGTCACAGACCACGGCTCTAGGAAACCCCGAGTTGAGAGCTAACTCCTCGGCTCTGTCTCCGCAGCCGGCTTCCCCGCTCTAATACCTGTGAGCTCTGCGACACTCAGACACCCCCAATCCTTCTGTGACCCCGTGGGACCTGAGTCCACGCTGTCCCCACGAGGTTTTCACCCCAGTTTAGCCTCTGGAGCGATGTCCCCAGTAGAGCAGACTTTAAAAGTCCTGATTTTGTGCTCCGTTGTTCCGCCGCTTGCCGGGAGCCGGCCCCTCCCCTCGGGGTCTATCTTCCCGTCGCGTTGGATTCACTACTCCGCTGGTCCTACCTTTTAGAAAGTGGTCGATTTTCTGTTTCTAGAATTGTTGTTCTTCTTCTCTTCGATCTCCTGTTGGATTCGTAGGTGTTCGGAATGGTTTGATAGGCTATCCAGCTGATCTCCTGCTGCCTGATGTCGTCTCAGCCTGCTACTTCTCTGCCATCTTGACTTCTCCTCTGGTTTTCTTTTTCAACAATACTTTGACTATTGGGGTCTTTTCTGGTTCCATACAAATTTTAGGAATGTTTTTTCCAGCTCTATGAAAAATGCTTATGGTATTTTGATAGAGATTGCACTGAATGTGTAGATTGCTCCAGATAGCATAGACATTTTTACAATATTTATTCTTCTAATCCATGAACATGGAATGTTTATCCATTTCTTTGTGTCTTCCTCAATTTCTTTCATAAATGTTCCATAGTTTTCATTTTTTAAAGATTTTTATTTATTTATTTGAGAGAGAGAGTGCACAAGCATGGGGAGCAGCAGGCAGAGGGAGAGGAAGAAGCAAATTCCCCTCTGAGCGGAGAGTCCAATGCAGGGCTAGATCCCAGGATCCTGGGATCATGACCTGAGCTGAAGGCAGATGTTTAACCGACTGAGTCACCCACACCCCGTGTTTTATAGTTTTCAGAGTACATATCTTTTACCTCTTTGGTTAGGTTTATTCCTAGATATCTAGGAATTTGATATCTATGTTTTTGATGCAACTGTAAATGGGATTGATTCCTTGATTTCTCTTTATTCTGCCTCATTGTTAGTGTATAGAAATGCAGATGACTTCTGTACATTGATTTTATATCCTGCAATTACACTTCTAGGTATTTATCCAAAGGATGCAAGCATAATATTTCAAAGGAGCACATGCACCCTAATGTTTATAGCAATAATGTCCACAATAGCCAAAATATGGAAAGAGCCCAGATGCCCATAGGCAGATGAATGGCTAAAGAGGATGTGGTGTGTACACACATACACACACCCACACACACACACAGGAATATTACCCAGCTGTCAAAAAACGAAATGTTACCATTTGCAATGATATGGATGGAACTAGATGGTATTATGCTAAATGAAATAGGTCAGTCAAAGAAAGACAAATACCATATGATTGCACTCATATGTGGACTTTAAGAAATAAAAACAGAGGGGAAGGGAAGGTAAAATAAAATAAGATGAAAATTGAGAGGGAGGCAAACAGTAAGAGATGCTGAACTCTATGGAACAAACTGAAAGTTGCTGGAGGGGAGGTGGGTAGAGGAAGAGTAACTGGGTGATGGGCATTAAGGAGGGCACTTGATGTAATGAGCACTAGGTGTTATATGTAAGTGTTAAATCACCAAATTCTACCTCCTAAACTAAAACCCTAAAAATAAAATAAAAACCTAAAAATAAACCCTAAAAATAAAATTAAAAAGATTAAAAAACATGAAGTTATAAAGAACAGCAACAAAAACTATTTACTGTAGCTTCAAAACCATGTAATACTTTGTGATTATTTTGACAGGAGATGTGTGGGACCTATATACTAAAAACTATGAAATAATGGAGAGAGAAATTAAGGATCTAAATAGATGGAAAAATATGATCTCTTCATGTGCCTAAAGACCCAATATTATTTAGATGTCAGTTCTCTTCAGATTTACATGTAGATTCTGTACAATCCCAAATAAAATATCAGCAGAAATTAGAAAATGACAAAATAATACTAAAATTTATGTGGAAAGGCGAGAAACCTAAAATAGCCTAAATGATTTCTGGGTTTTTGTTGTTGTTTTTTTTGTTTGTTTTAAAATTTTTTATTTAAATTCTAGTTAGTTAACATACAGTGCAATGTTTCAAGAGTAGAATTCAATGATTCATCACTTACATACAACACCCAGTGCTCATCATAAGAAGTGCCCTCCTTGATACCCATCTCCTGTCTAGCCTAACACCCACTGCCCTCCATTGCCCCTCAGTTTGTTCTCTGTCATTAAGAGTCTCTTATGGTTTGTTTCTCTCTCTCTTTCCCCCTTCCCATATGTTCATCTGTTTTGTTTCTTAAATTCCACATATGTGTGGAATCATATGGTATTTGTCTTTCTCTGATTGGCTTACTTCACTCAGCATAATACACTCTAGTTCCATCTGTGTTGTTGCAAATGGTAAGATTTAATTCTTTTTGATGGAGTAATATTCCATTATGTATATACAATATGTGATATATGTATATGCTACATATGAGATACATACATATATATATATATATAGAGAGAGAGAGAGAGAGATCACATCTTCTTTATCCATTCATCAGCCAATGAACATTTAGCCCAAATAATTTTTAAAAATAAAACCAAAGTTGAAGGATTTATACCCCCTGATTTTAATATCCATTATTAAACTATGCTAATAAAAAATATAGCCTAAGCCCCCAGATCTAAGTTTCTAAATACTATTCAATTAAAGGATCCAGTACTCCTTGGAGAAGTGAATGATTCCAGGCTAGGCAGGGAGAATGCGAGATTATCCTGGAAGACTGTATAATACTAGAAAGTTAGGAAATACTCAATAAACAAAAGGATGGCACAATACCAAAGAAACATAGAAGCCACCTGAAAGAGCTTTCAATGTGCAAAGCTGGAATAATGTGGCAAACAAATTAAATAACAGTATTGGATCATAAGTCAAAATATAAAATAATACATGAATCCATACTGATATAAAGAAATGATTAAATAAGTACATAAATAGAAGAGAAGAGGCAAATCTTTCTTACAGAATTCCAAATAATGTATGTAGAAATGCCTTCTTCCATAGGGTGGAAATTTCTTCTCATCCTTCCTTCTCTTGAGGGTGGGCTAGTCTTAGTGATTTGCATTCAAAGAATAAAATAGGGAAAGGACAATATAGTAATTTTACAATGGAGAAACCTGGCATACATCACACAAGTGATGAAGATTAACATCACCAGTGATATCACATATAAATGAAGTGGTATGAAGTGTTGAGACAGGCATTTAATTTCTGTGACATTCTTTCCATTAACTTTATTTTCCATTAACTTCAGTCTAATGGTGAGAAAAAGAACACACAGTCCTAATTTGGGGGAGTGGGTGGAGCATTTTACAGAATACCTGGCAGTACAGCTCAAAACTATCCAGATTATCAAAAACAAGGAAAGACTAAGAAACTATAACAGAGGAGAGATGACAACTAAAAGCAAGGTGAGGAAAGTATGTGTTGTAATGAGTACTGGATATTATATAAAACTGATGAATCACAGACCTGTACCCCTGAAACAAATAATACATTATATTTTAATTAATTGAATTTTAATTTTTAAAAATGATAATTTTTTTAAAAAGCAGTGTGGTATCCTCAATAGGATCCTGGAACAGATAGAGGATATTAATGGAAGAACTTGTGAAATCCAAGTAAAGCCTGGAGTTCAGTTACTACTAATGTACTAACATCAGTTTCTTAGTTTTGACAAATATACCACGGTAATGTAAGGTGTTAACAATGGGTGAAACTAGGTGATGAGTATATGGAACTACTCTGTACTATCTTTCAACTTTTCTATGAATATAAAATTATTGACAATAAAAAATCTATTAATAAAATGTAATTTGTTGCTATTAAAGTACAGATGTTTTGAAATTATTTGCATTTCACTAAAAAATGTGATAGTATAAAAATAGACCTATAGATCAGTACAGCAGAATTGAGACTCAAGAAATAGGACAACATATATGGCCAGTGATTTTCAACAGAGTTGCCAAAGCATTCAATTGAAAATTAGTGTTCTTTTCAACAAATAGTGCTAGGTCAATTGATTGGGTATACGCAAACAAACAAACAAAAAGAGCCTTGACTCTTACCTCACACCATATACAAAAATTAACTCAAGGGACACCTGGGTAGCTCAGTTGGTTAAGCAGCTGCCTTTAGCTCGGGTCATAATCCCAGCGTCCTGGGATCGAGTCCCACATCAGGCTCCTTGCTCGGCAGGGAGCCTGCTTCTCCCTCTGCCTCTGCCTACCACTCTGTCTGCCTGAGCTCATACTCTCTCTCAATCTCTCCCTCTCTAATAAATAAATAAATAAATAAATCTTTAAAAAAATTAACTCAAAATGGATCAGAGACCAAAGTATAAGAATTAAAACTATCAAACTTCTAAAAGAAAATATAAGAGAGAAGTTTAGTTACCTGGGATTAGGCAAAAATTAATTTTAAAAGACATAAAAAGTATGAACTAGAAAAAAAATAATTAGACTGCATCAAATATAAAAACTTGGGTTTTTCACAACACTGTTACAAAATTAAAAACCAAACCATAAACTGGAGAAAATACTTGCAAAATGTCTATCCAATAAGCGAATTATATCTAGAATATATAAAGAAATCTTGCAACTTTATTAGAAGACAAAAAACAAACTCAGTAAAAATTGTACAAAAATATTAACACTCTTTAGTAAGGAAAATATACTTATAGTAAATGAGTACAAGAAAAGGTGCCGAACATAATCAGTCCTTAGATAAATATAAAATGAAACCCCAATGAAATACCGCTATATTCCCTTTGAGTGGCTAAAATTAAAGAGACTGACCATACCAAGTATTGGTGATGATGTGGGGTCATTTTAAATAGTACGGACACTGTGGAAAATATTTTTAAAGTTTTGTTTTTTTTTTTACATTGAGGTGAAATCCATAGAACATAATATTAATGCATTTATAGAGTATAATTCAATGGTATTCTTAAAATTTTTTTCTTTTGAGTATAGTTGACATGATGTTACATATACATGTTTCAGTATACAACATAATGATTCAGCTTCCCTAGACATTATGCTGTTCTCACCACAAGTGTATCTACAATCTGTTACCATACAACACTATTTCAGTATCATTGATTATATTCCCTATGCTGTGCTTTTTATTCCACAGTGGCTACAGATTTTATATTCCCACCAACAATGTATTAGGGTTCCAGCTTCCCCTTTTCTTCATGAAAACTTATTTTTCATTTTTTTTTTAGAGCTGTCATCATGGTTAAGAAGTAGCATCTCATTGTGGTTTTGATTTGCCTACCCAGCATTTAAAAAAGAAGTTACATATACAGCTACCATACATATACAGCTCCAGCCATTGCAATATTGTACATTTCCCCAAAGGAAATGAAAGCATTTATTCACACAAAGCCTTGTACAAAATGTTTGTAGCAGTTTTATTTGCAATAGACCAAACCTAGAAACAATCCAATGTCCAGCAATAGGTGAATGGATAAACAAATTGTAGTATTTCCATATATTAGAATACTACTGAGCAACATGGATACTTTTTAAAATACTGCTGATTAAAAGAAACCCACTATGTATTTCATTAAAATAAAATTCTAGAAAATCAGTCGGGGTGCCTGGGTAGCTCAGTCCTTAGGCATCTGCCTTCATCTCAGGTCATGATCTGAGGGTCATGGAATCAGCTTCTGCACTGGGCTCCCTGCTCAGCAGGAAGCCTGCTTTTCCCTCTCCCACTCCCCTTGCTTGTATTTTGCCTCTCACTGTCTCTCTCTCTCTCTGTCAAATAAATAAATAAAATCTTTCAAGAAAATGAAAATCAACCTATGTTGACAAGAAAGTACATTGGGTGTTATTAGTAGTTGTAGGTTTAAGGGTAAAGAGAGGAAGGGGTTACAGAGGGACTTGAGGAAGTGATGGATATGTTCATTATCTTGATTATGATGATGATTTTATAGGTGTATACATATATTCAAATTCATAAAGTTTTCCACTTTAAATATGCACAATTCATCCCATACCAATTCTCAAAAATGCTACTTTAAAAAAAGATTTAAAAAGCAGAGCCATACACATCATGATCAGGTGTCTAGAAATAAGTGAAAAGTTTGGAAAAGTCCAAAATATACAATCATCTAGTTATAAAATAAATAGACATGGAGAAATAATGTAGGGCATAGGGAATATAGTTAATACTATTGTAAAAACTTTGTATGGTGACAGATGGTAACAGGACTTATTGTGCTAAAAGAGAAACTCAAAATGGATGAAAGATGTAAATGTGAGACAGGAATCCATCAAAATCCTAGGGGAGAACACGGACAGCAACCTCTTCTACCTTGGCCATAGCAACTTCTTGCTAGACACTTCTCCAAAGGCAAGGGAAACAAAGGCAAAAATGAACAAAAAAGATAAAAAGGTTTTGCACAGTAGAGGAAACAGTCAACAAAACTAAACCTATGGAATGGGAGAAGATATTTGCAAATGGAATATTGGATAAAGGCTAGTATCCAAAATATATAAAGAACTTATCAAACTCAACATCCAGAAAACAAATAATCCAGTCAAGAAATGGGCAAAGACATGAACAGACATTTCTCCAGAGAAGACATACACATGACCAACAGACACATGAAAAAATGTTCAACATCACTGTCATCATGGAAATACAAATCAAAACCACAATGAGATACCACTCTATACCAGTCAGAATAGCTAAAATTAACAAGACAGGAAGCAATAAATGTTGGCAAGGATGTGGAGAAAGGGGAGCCCTCTTACACTTTTGGTGGGAATGCAAACTGGTACAGCCACTCTGGAAAACAATATGGAAGTTCTTCAAGAAGTTGAAAATAGAACTACCCTAAGACCCAGGAATTGCAGTACTAGGTAATTACCACAAAGATAAGATGTAGTGATCTGGAGGGATACCTGCACCCCAATGTTCATAACAGGAATGTCCACAATAGCCAAACTGTGGAAAGACCCAAGGTGTCCATCGACAGAAGAATGAATAAAGAAGATGTGGTCCATATATACAAAGGACTATTCCTCAGCCATCAGAAATGATGAGTACCTACAATTTGCTTCAATGTGGATGGAACTGGAGGGTATTATGCTAAGTGAAATAAGTTAATCAGAGAAAGACCACTACATAGTTTCACTCATATGTGGAATAAAAGAAATAGCACAGAGGATCAGGGAGGGAGGAAAAACCGAATGGGAGGAAATCAAAGAAGGAGACAAACCATGAGAGACTCTTAACTCTGGGAAAGAAACAGGATTGCTGGAGAGGAGGCGGGTGGGGAGATGGAGTAACTGGGTAATGGACATTAAGGAGGGCATGTGATATGATTAATACTGGGTGTTATATTATTGAACACTACATTTGAAGCTAATGTTGTACTATATGTTGGCTAATTGTATTTAAATTAAAAGAGATTTATTGTGCTATTTCATAATATATGCAAATATTGATTCAGTATGTTGTACACCTGAAACTAATACAATATTATATGCTGATTGTTCTTCAATGAATAAATTAAAAATTTGTTTAAAAATCTTTTAAACAGGGGTGCCTGGGTGGCTCAGTGGGTTGAAGCCTCTGCCTTCCGCTCAGGTCATGGTCTCAGGGTCCTGGGATCGAGCCCTGCATCGGGCTTTCTGCTTAGCAGGGAGCCTGCTTCACCGCCCCCCTCCCCCCCGGTCTGCCTCTTTGCCTACTTGGGATCTCTGTTTTTCAAATAAACAGATAAAATCTTTAAAAAAAATCTTTTAAACAAAAAAGGGTTTTTTGGAAAAAAACTTTTAAAGTTTAAAAACTGAAATTATTAACAGGAAGTATCCCTTCCAATTGATTCTAGTATTGGTCTGGTTGGTTGATTGATTAGCTGGTTTTTCAACTTTCTGTGCCTTGTTCCAAGTTAAGGTCATAGTTTTCTCTTTCTCTGCATATTATAGTGACTTCTTAATTATCTATCTATCTGCTCATAACATTTTTCAGATAAAAGAAATCTGAGTTCTGTTAAGCCAAGTCAGACATCTCTGTTTCTTCTGTCACAATGGAATCAGAGCTGGTTTTCTAATACACACTCTAAAACTCAGTTATTTAAAACAGCAGTCATATAATATTTCTTCTATGTCTGCAGGTACCCTGGGGGTTGACTCTAGGCTTGGGATATCTGGGACAGTTTGCCATTTGTCTTTCAGCTTCATTAGACTGGTGGATAACCCAGGCTTATTCTCAGAGCAATGGCTGAAATTTGAGTAACACTAAGGAACATCCAGGCCTCTTAAGGCCTGGTTTACATATAGTATGCTGTCACATCCACCTCATTTTGTTAGTCAAAGAAGTTATCTGGTGAAATTCAAATTTGAGGAATGAGGAAATAACTATGACCCCATTAGTGAGAAGAACTCATGACAAATTGTACACTACAGAAAAGGTGAAGTCTTAGGCACAATGATGTAATCTACAAACATCAGAGTAAATCATGTACTTTTCCCTGCTCCTCATTCTTACTAGTGAAGATACTCTATCCCTTCTAACAAAGCATCTTAAGTCTTCACTGGAATAGGTCTGATCTAGCTTTTTAAGCTTCAACATTCTTTATATCCCTTTAAAGATTATCCCGTGTGATGATATCCATCTGATGCTATACTCTCCTGCTTCTTTTTGTTCCTTTTGGTGTCTTCTATTGAAATCCTCCCAGATTAATCACAAATGGTTGTTTTTGTTTTGTTTTGTTTTGTTTTATACAGGCAGTATAGTTTCAAGAAAGAGAAAGATGCTCTGATAAGAAAGGCTGGTTCAAATCCCAATCTGCCACTTGTTAGCTTTTAGGAAAATTACATTAATGTCTCTCAGCTTCAGTTTCTTAATCTATGAAACTGAGAGTATGTCATTTTCTAAACTTTTCTGTAGGCCAATGGAAATAACATTGAGATTTTTAAATTATTCTTTTCCCTCCTTTTCATTTTCTCCAAATTTATTTTAATACTTTTGCTTTGATTCCACAAAGGGAGACTTCTAAAATTTTGTTTAAGATAGGGAATTAAGGGGGGCACCTGGGTGGCTCAATGGGTTAAAGCCTCTGCCTTCAGCTCGGGTCATGATCCCAGGGTCCTGGGATCGAGCCCCACATCGGGCTCTCTGCTCAGCAGGTAGCCTGCTTCCCTTCCTCTCTCTCTGCTTGCCTCTCTGCCTACTTGTGATCTCTCTCTGTCAAATAAATAAATAAAAATTTAAAAAAAAAGATAGGGAATTAAGAGAAGTTTGTAGGTCCTGCCCAAACATAGGTTCTGAATTTATGAATGAAAAGTAGAACTTCCATAAACCAACCAGTCAATAAATAGGCAGAAAAACTCTGGCTTTTAACATTTCTTTATTTTATTCTATTTTCATTTATTTATTTGAGAGAGAGAGAGAGTGCTCACAAGCAGGGGGAGCTGCAGGGAGAGAGAGAGGGAGAAGCAGAATCCCTGCTGAGCAGGGAGCACAATCACAGGAGCATGAGATCACGATGGGAGCCAAAGGCAACGCTTAACAACTGAGCCACCCAGGTGCCCTACTTTTAACATTTCTTATAACATTTTGTGTAGGCCTTGATGCTGTAAGGACAAAGAACAATTATTTGAGGGGATTGAGTGAATGAGAGAATGAAAATTGAATGACATATTGATGAATATAGATTCAGAACAGAAACCACGTGTGTAGTTTCTGGGTCAAATGGAAAAGCAGACTTGTCATTATTTTACATTAGAACTCTTACAGTATATAGAAACATTTTTCTTAGGCATTTCAACACCTTTCATGGAGTTAACCACTATTGAATGTTGATGTCAGTAAAAGAAGTGGTTATATTTTTAATCAAGTTAATTAGATTTCATCAATATTTCATCAGTATTTTCATAGCTCAGTGAAAGCTTATTTTATCAGTGGAGAGCCTATGCAAATTAATTCAAAATAATAAAATTTTTGTTCAAATACTTGCATTTTTATGTGACAGAGACCTACTATACTATTCAAGATACACTATACTATGCTGTGAAAACAGATTATCTCTGAAGTCTCAAGTGGCTTAACAAAATAGAATTTTATTTCTCACGTTATATGTCTAACACTGGTTAGAAGAGCTCTGATCCACATAGTCACTCAGAGTCTGAGGCTGACACACACTAAAATCTCAGTACAGGACCTCCATAATTTTTACATTAGAAATGAGAGAACAGAGAACTCATGTTCACTCTTGTTTGCTCTGTCTTAGAAGTGTGAAAGATCTTTCTATTCTATAGTCCATTGGGCAGAACTTATCACGTGTCCCCACCTAACTGCAGTGGTGCTGGGAAATATGGAGAGCACATGAATATTCAGTGAGCTATAAATATCTCTGCCATGGTTGTAATAGAATCTAAACTCATCCAAGGTTATTGTTAGGAGATACAAAAAGGTTTAAATCAAGGAATTTAAGTTACAACATCCTTGGAATATGATCAGAGGTTCTGAATATTTAAGCGAGATTAAATTAATCCTATCCATAGGATGTGTATTCCTTTTTCATGAATGTTGTTGGTATGCAGTTCTCCTTGGGTATCTTGTGTTTCTGCACATCTTGCAAACAGAACTAACTTCTTTTATTCTGGGCTATCTCTCCAAAGATATTTGTACAGGGAATAGCCTTAGAAATCTATGTGTCGGGGCACCTGGGTGGCTCAGTGTGTTAAAGCCTCTGCCTTCGGCTCAGGTCATGATCCCAGGGTCCTGGGATCGAGCCCTATCTCTCTGCTTGCCTCTCTGCCTACTTGTGATCTCTCTCTGTCAAATAAATAAATAAGATCTTTAAAAAAAAAAAAAAACGAAAGAAATCTATATCTCACTCTGGAGCAAAGGGCAGGCATACTTACTCCCCAGTATAGAACCTTTGGGTTTCCTAAGCTCAGGGTTTCCACATGTAAGGCAACCCATGGGCATACAGTGGGACACATTTGTGTTGCCCTTGTGAGACTTGAGGTAGGGGAAAATAAGGCAAAAATTTCTGGTACTCTGGCTGTTGGTATTGCTATAATAATCTGCACTTCTTCACTGCCCTGGACTCTTTTTTTCTTCCACCAGCATCTATGAGACCAGTGAGTGAACTTATTACCTTGCAGATAGGGTAAAATCTCAGACCTTCCTGATTCTTGACAAATGTATATAGTAAACACATCTAATACACAACCAAAAAATGGTTAATAAGAACTCTAAAGTTTCATTCACTTAACAGATATAAGTTAAGCACCTAGCATATGTGAGATATGATACCAGGTATTAGATAATGTAAAAATAAAAAGATAAGGCTTCTGTACTCTGTTGCTTATTGTCTACTTGAAAGACACATGTGGAAACAATCCTTACAATATAGTATCAGAACCACAGAACCATAGAAGTATGATATGATGCCTCCAGCTTTTGTTTTCTTTTTCAACAGTACTTTGGCTATTCAGGGTCTTTTCTAGTTCCATAGAAAGTTCAGAATTGTTTGTTCCAGCTCTGTGAAAAATGCTGGTATTATTTTGATAGGGATTGCATTGAATGTGTAGATTGCTTTGGGTTGCATAGACATTTTAACAATACTTGTTCTTCCAACCCATGAGCATGCAATGTTTTTCCGTTTCTTTGTGTCTTCCTCAATTTCTTTCATAAGTGTTCTATAGTTTTCAGAGTACAGATCTTTTACATCTTTGGTTAGGTTTATTCCTTATGGTTCTTTTGGGTTTTGGTGCAATTGTAAATGGGATTGACACCTTGATTTCTCTTTCTGCTGCTTTATCATGGCTATATAGAAATGCAACAGATTTCTGTGTATTGACTTTATATCCTGTGACTTTGTGATTTTATATCCTGTGACTTTTCAGTTGTAGCAATTTTTTGGTGGATTCTTTTGGATATTCTACAGAGAGGATCGTGTTGTCTGCAAAGAGTGAAAGTTTGACTTCTTCCTTGCTGATGTGGATACCTTTTATTTCTTTTTGTTGTCTGATTGCCGAAGCCAGGATTTCCAGTACTATGTTGAGCATCAGTGAGAGAACAGGGTGAAAGAGGACATCCCTGCTGTGTTCCTGACCTTAGGAGTAAAGCTCTCGGTTTTTCCCTTTTCTGTCTAGTCTCATCTCTGGCAGCTTTTTCACCTTCAATACAGTAATACTAACTGTTTTAGTAAAAGACTAAGTGCTTGGAGTTGTTCCCCATACAAACCACTCTGCTTCCTCTTTGTTGGTATCTGTCCCAATTCTTGCAGTATCCTTTCCATTCTCATTGGCTTATCTTGCACTGAGTAATCCTTTAAAACCTGTATTGGTTTTACCTCTCTGAGGACTCCCAGCCCCACCCAAAGTTGGGATTAGTGCCTCTTCAATACTCTCTACTGCCCTGATTGCATCACTATTATACACTTTACAAGAGAATAGGAATATTCTTTTGATGGCCTCCTGTGGCCTCAGTACAGTAATTTTTAAATTCAAATGAGAAGTTCTATTGAATCTTCTCTAATCTTCATTGTCCTCTGCCCAAAGCTCTTTATAAACATTTCTCTCATCTCTCCCCTCTTTTCCCTTCTCTCAGGGATAATGATCATCTTTTCAAGAAATAATAACTGGATCATGATTTATTTCTTGGTGTTTTGGAAAGTAAACATTTACTTGGCTAGCCTGAATGCCTGTTACTTCTGACTACCAGTAGCAAGGAGTTAAAAATGGAACTATGTAAACTAGCTAGAGAAAGAATCTCTGTTCTTTGGGTTTTCTGATAGTTCAATTGCTATGGAAACAGCCTTCCTCCTGTGTTAGTTTATTAGGTTTTTTTTTTTCCTTAAATAATTTGGAGGACAGCCATGTTCCACAGTAGACTATTTCATGGGAAAGATCATACTTGACATCCCCTTCCTTATGCTAAACTCTGTACTAAACAGAAATGCAGCATTCCTTCAACATAACACACTCCATTTTAAGATTGAATTATTACATCAAGTAATTCATTTGACTTGTAAAAAAAAAACACTTCTTGTTGGGGTGTGTATATGAAGAACAGGAATACGTTTCTAAATCAAAACCATTCTAATAGATCTTATTAATCTGTTAAGTTATAATCTTAGTTAATGTTTATATCAGATACAGGTACTACATCTTAAAGGGGGAGAATCAGCTTTCCATGATATTGTCCAAGAAGGTAAATTCTCTGTCCCTTGGGAATCTCTGAGATGAAATATAAATAAGGTAAGTCTTTTCACAGATGATTGAAGTTATGTTTTCAGCTAGTTTGGGGGACTTTTCCTCCTGAAATAGGAAGACTCACAGGACTGTGTTAACAGTTTTCATCTAATTTTGATCAGGGCAGAGTGATCAAAGTGGATTTCGTTTAAATTACAAGCTTGATTTCTATGGAGAAAGCTCTAGAATATTATGATTTTCTACCAAAGGAATTAGAAAAATTTATCCCTTTCATTTTGTGAAAGAGATCAGTAGTAACTTGATTACAGCTGATTTAAAACATGACTAATTGACTTTGAAGTTCAGCCTGCCATGGACAAACCTGCAAATTTGGTAAAGTGGGCCTCCCCTTTCATAATTTCCATAGATTGAATACTTAAGGCCTAGTTAATTCTTTTTTTAATTTAATTTAGTTTAATTTATTTTTCAGAGAGATGAGAGAGAGAGCACAAATAGAGGGAGCAGCAGGCAGAGGAAGAAGCAGGCTTCCCAGTGCGGGAGCAAGGAGCATGATGGACTTCATCCCAGGGCCCTTGGCTCATAACCCAAACTGAAGGCAGAATCTTAACCGACTGAGTCATCCAGGCATCCTTAGTCATTTTTTTCTTTATTAAAAATTATTCTTAAGGAATGATCTGAAACTCTTTCAACAAACTGAAGCCCAAATGATTGCTAATAGTTAGAGCATTTTCACTTGAAAAAAATCATTTTTAGTTTAAACTGAAGTAAAATTTGGGTAGGAGAGAAGCAGCTACACTCTCCCTTAGCTATAGGTGATAATCATGCTTCTAAATTTGTGATATTAATAAATATAAATAGAAGTTATTTAATATTTGTTTATAGTTTTTAAAAATTTATTTATTCACATGATTTCAAAAGAAGTTTGGATTCTCATAGAAATGTCATAGCCTTTCTGGTCAATAATCCTTCTTGAAGTAACAGGTAGATTATTACAAAAAGGGAGCTTATACAGGGTGCCTTGGTAGCTCAGTTGGTTGAGTGCCTTTGGCTCAGGTATAATCTCAGGGTCCTGGAATTGAGCCTTGCATCAGGCTCTCTGCTCAGCAGGAGCCTGCTTCTCCTCTCCCTGCCACAATCCCTGCTTAAACTCTCTCTCTCTGTCAAATAAATAAATAAAATCTTTTTAAAAAGGAAAAGAAAAGAAAAATGACATTATGAAGTTGATTAGAACAACTTTGACCACTATTTTCACAAATGAACCTATGGAGTCATCTTACAATGAGTAGTTTAGAAAGAATAATCAGAACTGAAATTCACACAGCCCATCTATCAAGGACTAAGTTGATCAATTACTAAATCAAGTAATAATGGTAGCTAAAACATTAATTTTTTCCAGCTTTGAGACATAATTGATATAATATATAGAGAACGTTAACTTTTCAAAACACGTGTCATTCATTCAGCATTCAAAAAAATTAGTCTTATTCTTACTATGGTCCTGATGCTCTACCAAATGTTAGGAAACAAACATGAATAAGACTTACAGAGCTCATAGTCCAAAAAAAGAAAGAGAAAAGAAAATAATTGCAATAAAAACAGTGATAAAGACTTGCCTAGAAGACTAAAGACCAGGGTTTATTTCACACAAAAGAATCAGTCCGGGAGGAGATATTGCTTTGTAAGGTATGTTATCTACAGAAAATAGTCAATAAATATTTATAGATACCTATGATATTGGAACCAAGCACTAACTGAAATCTGTTATTCTTTCTTTTTATTCTTTCTTAAATTTTTAGGCTCAAAATAAAAGTTGCTTTAGGGGGATATGAAATATATGTAAAAGTTCTTTATGATATATAAAATATGACACAAATATATGACATGATCAATATCTACAAACATTATTTGTTACATTTTTTTAATTCAACAGTGCTAGACCAATTTTGGAGACTTGCCCAGAGGGATCATTTTTTTTTAATTTTTTTATAAACATATAATGTATTATTAGCCCCAGGGGTACAGGTCTGTGAATTGCCAGGTTTACACACTTCACAGCACTCACCATAGCACATACCCTCCCCAATGTCCATAACCCCATCACCCTCTCCCTATCCCCCTACCTCCGGCAACCCTCAGTTTGTTTTGTGACGTTAAGAATCTCTTATGGGGGGTGCCTGGGTGGCTCAGTGGGTTAAAGCCTCTGCCTTCAGCTCAGGTCATGATCCCGGAGTCCTGGGATCGAGCCCCACATTGGGCTCTCTGCTCAACGGGGAGCCTGCTTCCTCCTCTCTCTCTCTCTCTCTCTGCCTACTTGTGATCTCTGTCTGTCAAATAAATAAAATAAAATCTTTAAAAAAAAAAAGAGAGTCTCTTATGGTTTGTCTCCAGAGGGATCATTTTTTCTGCAGATACACAACAGGGACCAAAATTAATAGGCACAATCAAGCAAGAGAAGGTATTTATCAAATGTAGTGGTACTATATGCTGGCTAATTGATAATAATAATAAAAAAAAATTTTTTTAATGTAGTAATCTGAAGGAGCACCTGCACCTCAGTGTTCATAGCAGGAATGTCCGCAATAGCCAAACCATGGAAGGAGCCAAGATGTCCATCAACAGATGAATGAATAAAGAAGATGTGATATATATATAATGGAATATTACTCAGCCATCAGAAAGAATGGTTGAATAAAGGAAGGATGAATAAAAAAGATGTGATAGATAAATAGATAGATAGATAGGTAGATATAGGAATATTACTCAGCCATCAGAAAGGATGAATGCTTTCTATTTACATTGACTGGGGGATATTATGCTGAGTGAAATAAGTTTATATTCTTTTACTTTTTAAGAGAAAGATAATTCCTTTTTATAAGTGGGATCATACTATGATATTGTTTTGAATTATTTACCCCATATCTTCAATTTATTATATAGATATAATGTATTTTATCTAATCCAGTTTCTATTGTTGGACACATTATTTTTCTTTTTTTCTATTAGATAGAGCACTATGCTGAACATGCTTATAGGGAATCTTCATTCCCACCAAAATTACTAAATAATTCTTCCTCCCTTCCTAACTTCACCATGAATCCTGCTCTCCTCTATGACAGGATTATACTTACTTGTCCCACTGACATGTCCCTTTATCATGTTAAATTTCTCTCACTCTGAAATATAGAGAGAAGTGGTTGATTTAGTGCTAATTCTGAACTAGGCCTGAAGAGAAATCATGTGTCTTATGCTTCTGCCATTGTCATGAGAAGAACAATCCACTGAAGCCTGAATGAATCATCTAGGACAGACCTGTACACCTGGCAACTTGAAGCCAAACCCACCTGAGCCTAACAGAAATTAGCTAAACCCCAAGTGACCTACAGACTTCTGAGTAAGAAAAATAAGTGTTGTTATAAGCCACTGAAGTTGGTGTTATTTGAGACTTGATATTATTGCAGCAACACCTGACTAATGCATACATATTGTAAGAAATGGATAGGTCATGAACTAGTAGCATCTTCCTTTCTCTTTCCACTATCACTGTCTCAGTTCAGACTTCTATCCTGCCTCCCTGGATTGTTTTAAAAGCTTCCTGTTTTTTCCCATCTGCATTAGTTAGAGTAGCCCAATAGCTATCACCAGTTGATCCAAAATTTATAATGTTTCAAACACAAAACAGGTTTATTTCCTGCCCACATTTCTGCACTATTATCAGTAGGTGGTTGAGGATCCTCCTTCCACATAGTCATTCAGGGACTGAATAGAGGCTTTTCTGCCTTTTTTTTTTTTTTTTTTTTAGCATGTATCTTGCAAGATACATGTAAGAAAGCCTAGAAAATGTAGCATTCGCTGTGGGGACAAGAAAAAGATTGATAACATTGATTATGACGTAATCTCTGCTATCCCATCACTTGTTTAGCATGCTCTAATCTAAAGTTATTAGTCCTAAAAATTCAATGTGATGTTAACTATCTGCCTTAAATTTATGGTCCTGATTGCTTACAGTTTCAACAATTTAGCATATGTTTTCCATATAGACAGCTTCTGTTTTCATCCAGGAATAACACTGAAGAACAGGTGAAGCCAGCACTTCTTTGATTTCTTTAGTAAATAATCCTGTCATACCAAAAAATGAACAAACAATGTAGAAGTTACCTATGATTTCATGGGAGAGGTAGAGGCCATTCACTGTATGGCAAACAACTCAATAATTCCTCATCACAATTTTCATTCTTTTCTAGTCTTTTTTCAGCTATGTGACCATTTATGCTCAATTTTTTTTTACCATGTTACCAGTTTTTTACCTTTTTTAAAAAAAAGATTTTATTTATTTATTTGACAGAGAGATCACAGGTAGGCAGGGAGGTAGGCAGAGAGAGAGAGGAGGAAGCAGGCTCTCCGCAGAGCTGAGAGCCGGATGTGGGGCTTGATCTCAGGACCCTGGGATCATGACCTGAGCCAAAGGCAGAGTCTTTAACCCACTGAGCCACCTAAGCGCCCCTTACCCTTTTTTTTTAAACCTGCCTAGCATGAAGGACCCAAATCTTCCCACTTCCTCTCTTCTGTGCCTATAACTCTCTCTACCCATGCCCTTTCTTATATATCTTATAATAAACCAAATATTCGGGGCACCTAAGTGGCTCAGTGGGTTAAGCCTCTGCTTTTGGTTCAGGTCATGATCTGGGTTCCTGGGATTGAGCCCCGCATCGGGCTCTCTGCTCAGCAGGGAGCCTGCTTCCCCCTCTCTCTCTGCCTACTTGTGATCTCTCTCTCTGTCAAATAAATAAAAAAATAAAATCTTAAAAAAAATAAATAAACCAAATATTCCAAAAATGCATGGTCACACTCATCACCTCATTCAGGAAAATAATAAAGACCCTGCAATTGCTGATTCTACCACCCTTGGAAAGAAGTGAGGGAACATAAATTATATTTTCCCCTGATACAAGCAAGACCTCTGTGGCTGGCTCATTTCCGTTTTAAAAAAATTTACTTCTAGCTTTTCCCTTCATGCCTCCTATATTCCAATCATGCTGAACTTCTCACCATACCTTGAACACATTTTGGTTTCTTCCTATTTCTGGGGCCTTTGTGAAGAGTATGTCCTCTACCCAGAAGCCTTCTTCTGCTCTGCATATCAAGACTCCATAAATGCTTTAAGGGCTAGTTCATGTATCTCCTTCACTGTGGAGTTTTACCTGCCTTTATTCCACTGCCCCACCTTCACAGAATTCATTGTTCTCCTGCACTCTTGTAGAATTCTATACACACTTCTAGTATAGTATTTATTACATTGTTTAATATGCTAGTCAGTAATCTAGTTTGCTGGAATAGGGAACTTGTCATCTTTGAATTCTTAGTGTAGTATCTAACATGTAGTTTGAAACACAGTTTCTTAGTAAATGTTGATGCCAGAAAAACTTCTCTGAGAGTTGGAAACCCAGCCAAGAGATAAGAGGCTCTCAGTTTATGAACAAAGCTTTAATAACTAGTCTGGAAATCAGAGCAGTCCCATGAGGGAAGCCTTCGGGATAACTTTAATTCTTTAACCCCAAAGTGCTATCGTTGAAGGGGAAAAAATTGGAGCATTTTAATATGTTAATTTCTTAAATTGCACTTTCTGTGAAGAGAAAGCTGAAAGAGAGAGAAGATTGAGTGAAAGGAGACTACCAAGCCAGAAGCTAAGGACATTCCAGAAATGTTCTAAGAATTAATATGTGTGACTTTCCCCCTGGCTTCTGGGTTTACATGTATTTAATATAGCTTAACCTATTGAATTTATATCTTGGCTTAGCCTCTAGAGGTTGTCTCTTTCAGACCAAATTATCTGTCTAAAATAGCAGATAAAAAATAATTGTATATCCCTACCAATGCAATGAATGTTTCTGAATTCATAAAATAATCCAGGACCTATATTTTCTAGCATTAGACAGTAACAAATAGCAGTATAAATCTTTGCACAGAAGAAGACTCTGAATGTGTTGACAGTGTCTCAGGTTTCTTTCTTATCATTTTGGCCTTGATATTGAAGATGACCAAAAATAGGTGAATAAAATAATATCCTCATAACACTCTACAGAGCAATTGTGATACATCCTCCAGAGAATTAGACAATAGAAACATAGACAAGATATGAGGAAACCATCTTCTTATACTAACTGGAATGGTAGTTAGTCAGGATATTACTTAAAGTACCTCTACTGCTGTATACAAATAAATTTCCAAATCTCAATAGTTTAATACAAAAGTGTATTTTTTCCTCATGCTGAGCAGTTCACCTCCAAGTAATAATTGAAGGATAATGTTGTCCTGGGTTTCTTTCAATGGTTTCTCCCATCCTGTAACTCTGGAAATTTCACATAGGGTTCCCAGTACTACCATGGGTCTCCTGAGACAACGTGACATGGATTATCTCCATGCCAAGCAGTGAGAAAGGGAGAAGTTCACAGGGAACCTTGTGCAGAGGCTTTTATGGGCCAAGTCTGGAAAGGTTGACTATTACTTCAGTGTCCATTCCTTTGGCAAAAAGGTTATCATCACAAGGCCATGTCTAACTCCAAGTAATGTGGTCAAAGTCTATCCTTTCAGGAACCGCTATTATAGTTTATTACTAGAAATATAGTCTAACTGTTATAAGGAAAAGGAAACAGGTATGTTAGACAATGCTATAATCCATTGATTAAAAAAAAGAATAAGAAAAACTTAGCCAATTCTCATTTTGCAGATTACATATGTACAAATTTGTCTACTTAGTAAAATTTGCATATAACTCCAAGATCAAAATTTCCAGTGCTTTCACAGTCATTTGTGGGCATGCATATAGCAGCAAAAAATTTGAGTCACCCAACTTTGCACATCACCAGCTGAGGCTAAATAAGGTGATGCTCTGTCTTCTTGTTTCAGCCCTCCTATTATAAACAACTGTCCTTTCTATAGTCTGGTTAGTACCAAAGTTTTTTCATTTCACTGTTTCACATGGTCCTGAAGCATAGTTCTGAAGTGTTGTTTAGTGTTCTAAGTGTAAGAAGGATACCTTGAGGAGAAAATATATGTGTTAGGCAAGCTTTGTTTAGGCACGAGTTATAGTGCTATTGGCCATGAGTTCAATGTTAATGAGTTAACAATATGTACTAAATAAGATATCTTTAAGCAGAAACTCACATAAAACAAGATTGTATATTTATTGGCTGACAAAAATGTTACCAGAGGCTCACTAAAACCTAACCTTGTATTTCTCATAGGAGCAGTGGTTCAGTATTTGCTAGTTCAATCTTGAATTCATGTTCATGGGACCTTATTTAACTTAAGTGCCTTGAATAACAAGAATTAGCTGTGTGTGTTTTTGTGTGTGTGTTTATAATTTTAACTTTCTTCCCCACTCATATTTTTTTGGTTTACGGATTGTGTCAGCCACTGCCTGTTACCTATCTCAATAGGCATTCCCCTTGATGTCATGGTTTTATATACTAACTAGATCCTGATTTTGTCCAGGTATCAGACAGAGTAACTTGATCTCAGTTAAAGTTAGCCCAGAACTGAGGATAGATTTTACCTAACACGCAGTTCTAGCTGGTAAAACGTGAGAAGTCTATTTTGCACTGCCTTCCATTTTCTCCTACCTCCCATATGGTATTAGGAAGTGATACTTTGAGCTGTCCCCCATCTTGCAATCATGAGATGAGGTCCAAGAGAGCTCTCCAAATATTAGCTTAATTAAGCTTCTAGATCAGTGATAGCAACTGTATATCTCCAGACTTGATATTTGTGTAGAAAGTAAGTCCTATTTTTAAACTACTATACATTTCTTTTCATACCTACAAAAGTGCCTATAGCCAAAAGTATTGCTATTTATTCATGTAATATTTAATCTATTCAACAAATGCTTGCTAAATGTTTACCATATGTAAGCACTATTAAAATAGTGTACACTCAGCAATGAACAAAACAAATTCATGACCACATAGATAGGAAAAAATGAAAAAATGGATGAATGTATATTTCATATGTTTATTGGCCATTTCTGTATCTTCTTTGCAAACATCTCCACCCAGAACATTTGCCCATTTTAATTGGATTTTTGTCTTTTTTAAATTATTGAGTAAGACTCATTATATATTCCAAATAGAGATCCCTCACCAAATACACAGTTTGCAAATTTCTTCTTTCATTCTGTGGATTGTCCTTTCATTTTCTAGGATGGCAGTCTTAGAATAAAATGTTGAATAGAAGTGGGGAGAGCTGACATTCTTGTCTTGTTCTTCATCTTAAGGAGAAGCATTTAGTTTTTACCCTTCAGTATGATATTAGTTATAGGTTTTTATTTTTCTACATTCATATGTGATATTAAGGTCAGTAGTTTATAAAAGTATGATATTTATAGTGATGTAAAGGCCAGTAGTTTTCTTATTTTATGTTGTCTTTGATTCAATTTCATATCAAGATAAGAGCAGCCTCAAAGAATGAGTTGGAAAGTGTTCCTCCTCTTTTTTTTTTTTTAAGATTTTATTTATTTATTTGGCAGACAGAGATCACAAGTAGGCAGAGAGGCAGGCAGAGAGAGAGGAGGAAGCAGGCTCCCTGAGGAGCAGAGAGCCCGACGTGGGGCTCGATCTCAGGACCCTGAGATCATGACACGAGCCGAAGGCAGCGGCTTAATCCACTGAGCCACCCAGGAGCCCCTGTTCCTCCTCTTTTTAATTGTGGAAGAACTTGTGAAAATTTCTTACTAATTTTTCTTTAAATGTTTGGTAGAATTCACCAGTGATCTCATCTAGACCTGGGCATTTCTCTATAACAGATTATTATAATATTAAATCAATCTCTTTACTTGTTCTAGATCTATTTAAGGAAATTTCCCTTTCTTCTGGAGTCAGTTTAGTACTTCAGGTTTTCCAGGAATTTGTCCCTTTCACCCTAAGTCATCTGATTTGTTAGCATATAACTATTCATAGTAATTCCTGGTAATCTTTTTTATTTCTGAAGCATCAGTGGCAATGTCCCTTCTTTATACCTAATTTTATAATTTGAGTCTGGTCTTTTTTCCTTGGTCAGTTTTGCTAAAGGTTTTCAGTTTTGTTTTGTTTATCTTTTCAAAGAACCAACTTTAGTTTTGTTGATTTTACTATCTCTTTATTCTGAATTTATTTATTTCCACAATTTTTATTGTTTCCTTCCTTATTTTTTAGAGGAGAGTATTAATATTTACTGGTAACATTTAAATAGAAGTATATATTAAAATGAAGTTTTAAAATTTTTTTAAATTTTATTTTATTTTTTCAGTGTTCCAAGATTCATTGTCTATGAACCACACCTGGTGCTCCATGCAATACATGCCCTCCTTAATACCCACCACTAGGCTCACCCAATCCCCTTACCCCACTCCCATCCAAAACCCTCAGTTTGTTTCTCAGAGTCCATAGTCTCTCATGGTTCATCTCCTCCTCCGATTTCCCCTAACTCCTCCTAACTCCTAACTTCCTCCTCCTCCTCCTAACTTCTCCTTTCCTTCTCCCAATGTCCTCCATGTTATTCCTTATGCTCCACAAGTAAGTGAAACCATATGATAATGGACTCTCTCTGCTTGACTTATTTCAGTCTCATAAAATTATTTTTAATAATTTTTTTCTTTATTTTTAATTTTTATTATCAAAGTATAGTTGACATTCAATGTTACATTAGTTTCAGGTATACAACATAGTGATTCAGTAATTATGTACGCTACTTAGTGCTCATCAAGACAAATATAATCACCATCTGTCACCATACAACATATTACAATATTATTGATTGGCTATATTCTTTATGCTGTACTTTTCATTCCCTACTTTGTACCTTTTCATTTGTACATTTCATTATTTTATAACTAAAAGTTTGTAATTCTTAACCCTTTAACCTATTTTGCCATCACTCCACCCCCTTTATTTTCAAACCACCAGTTTGTTCTCTGTATTTATGAGTCTGTTCCTGTTTTCTTTGTTTCAGTTGCTATAAACATCCGTCTGAGAACTGCTTTTGCTATATCCTAAAGATTTGGTACCAGTCTGTTTTTACGTCTTTTTTTTTTTTCTTCTTTTTTTGGTCTCCATGTATTTTTTTAATATCCTCTTTGGTTTCTTTGTTGACCCTTTGATTATTTAGTAGCATGTTGTTTCACTACATATGTTTATGCTGCTTACAGGTTTTTTTTTTCCTTGTAATTAATGTCTAGTGCCATACTATTGCAGGGAGAAAAGAATCTTAATATAATTTAAACCTTCTTAAAATTATTGACACTTGTGTTGTGGCCTACCATCTGATCTATTCTGGAAAATGATCCATGTTTACTTGAATGTGTATATGTATAGTCTTGGGGCACTTGGGTGGCTCAGTTAGTTAAGCATCTGCCTTCAGCTCAAGTGATGATCCCAGGTCCTGAGGTCAAGCTCCATGTCTGGCTCTCTGCTTAGTGGGAAGTCTGCTACTCTCTCTCCCTCTGTGCCTCTCTGCCCACCCTGCTCATGCTCTTTTTCCCTGTGTCCCCAACCTGCCACTTATGCACACACTCACTCTCTCTCTCAACTAAGAAAGAAAGGAAGGGAGGGAGGAAGGGAAGAAGAAAGGAAGGAAAGAAAGTATATTCTGCTGTTTTAGGTGGAATGTTCTGTTTATACCTTTTAGATTCATTTGGTCTAGTGTGTTGTTCAAAGTCACTGTTTTCTTGTTGGTTTTCTGTCTAGATGATCAATACATTAATATGAGTGGGATGTTAAAGTTCCTTACTATTATTTTGTATTACTGTCAATTTCTCCCTTTATGCTTGTTAATATTTGTTTTATGTATTTAGGTGCTCCTATGTTGGGAGTATAGATACTTACAATTGTTTATCCTCTTATTCAATTGGTATCTTTTTCACTATGCAATGCCCTTTTTGTCTTTTGCTACAGTCTTTGTTTTAAAGTCTATTTTGTCTTATATAAGCATTGTTACCCTGCCTTGTGTTGTTGCTTCCATTGGTATGGAATATCTTTTACAGCCCTTCAATTTCAGTTTGTATGTGTCCTTAAGTCTGAAGTGAGTCTCTGATATGCAGCATAGAGATTGGTCTTGTTTTGTTATCCATTAAGTCACCCCTATGTCTTTTGACTAGAGCACTTACTCCACTTACAGTTAAAGTAATTATTGATAAGTATACACTTATTGTCATTTTGTTCATTGTTTTCTGGTTGTTTATGCAGTTCTTCTCTGTTCTTTTCATCTTATCTTGCTCTCTTCTTTTGTGGTTTGAGACCTTTCTTTAGTGTTATGCTTATATTCCTTTCTATTTATTTGTTGTGTTTCTATTATAGGTTTTTGATTTATGGCTACCGTGGGGTGTTTTTATATTATCCTATGTGTATAACTGTCTATATTAACTTGATGCTCACTTAAGCTTGAACACATTCTAAAAACACTAACTTTTTACTCCCCTCTTCATGTTTTATGTATATGACTCAAATTTAAATCTTTTTATTTGTATATCTCTTGACTAATTTTTGTAGGTATAATTGATTTTATTAGTTTTGTGTTTTAACTTCCATACTGGCTTTATAAGTGATTAATATACTACCTTTACTATATGTTTTCTTTTACCAGTGAAATTTTTTCCTTTCATAATTTTCTTACTCCTAGTGATGCCATTTTCTTTCCACTACTATATGGTGACTAACATAATTAAAAAAAAAATTTCTATTAACATTTCTACTAAGACTGCTATAGTAAATTCCTTTACCTTCAGTTTGTCTGAGAATTTATTTATCTCTCCTTCTATTCTGATTGATATTCTTGCTGTGTAGAATATTTTTGGTCAAATATTTTTTCTTTCAGCACTTAGAATATATTCATGGTCCTCCCTTCTGGCCTGCAAAGTTTCTGCTCAAAAATTAGCTTATAGCTTTATGGGTTTTCCCTTGTATGTAACTTCTTGCCCTTCTCTATTATTAGTTTTTGCCATTTTAATTATGCACTTGCTGTGGACCTCCTTGGGCTCATTTTGTTTGGCATGCTGTGATTCTTGGACCTGGATTTCTCTTTCCTTCCCCCAGATTAAGGAAGTTTTTAGCTATTATTTCTTCAAATACGTTTTCTGCCCCTTGTCTCTCTCTTCTCCTTCTGGGATCCCTATAATGCAAAAGTTATTCATTTGATGTTGCAAAGGTTTCTTAGCCTATTCTCCTTGTTTGTTATTCTTTTTTTTCTCTTTGCTGTGTGGCTTGGTTGTTTTGCATTACCTTATCTTCCAGATCACTGATCCATTCTTCTGCATCTTCTAATCTTCTAATCTACTATTGATTCCTTCTATGTATTTTTTATTTCAGTTGTTATATTCTTCAACTCTGACTAGTTCTTTTTAATTTTCCTATCTCTTTATAGAAGTTCTCACTGAACTTGTCCACTTTTTTATTAAAAGTGACATGTATTTTTATAACCATTACTTTGAATTCTTTTTCAAACATATTGCTTTTCTACGTTTCACTTAGTTCTTTTTCTATGACTTTACTGGTTCATTTGGGACATGTTCCTCTGTCTCCTCATTTTGTCTAACTATCTGTGTTTGTGTCTTTGTATTAGGTAGGTCATATATGTCTCCTGGTCATGAAAGTAGTGACCTTGTATAAAAGAGTTACTGTGATGCCCTGTAGTGCAATGACTCCTGGTCACTAGAACCCAGGCACTCCAGGCACTGCTTTGGGTCCACTGATGGATGGGCCAGGCACTGTGCCTATCTGTCTGATGTTAGCCTCTGTGACAGCTGCAGGCACACCAAATGTCAGGGCTTTCTCTGAGAAGCCAGCTAAAAGTTCCAGCTACAAGAACTCTGGGCATGCTGGTGTGTGGAGTTATCTCCTCTCCTCTTCAGGGAAAGTCACTTTGGAGGGATAATGATCCTGTCCAGGGCTGTCTGCTTGGTGTGGCAAGGCAGGAGCCACTATGGAGGTTGCCTGCTATGGCAGGTGGATTGGGTGGGGAGGATCTGCTGAGGAATACCAGAGTGGGGCATGCCATGCTAGCAAGGTTGATGGAGAATGTTAGAATTGGTGCCCACAAGTGTCCTGTTAGCTAAGCTGGGAGAGGGGAAGAAAAATGGTACCTACCAGCACTTTTGTTCCTGGAGAAATCTTGCCCCTCTAGCATACATTCTAAGACTAATTAATAAGTTGCTTTAACCCCAGGTGCTTCTTTTTATTTAAATTTTTTTTAATTTTTAATTTTTTAGTTCCAGTATAATTAATGTACAGTGTTTTATTAGTTTTAAGTGTACAATATACTGATTTGACAGTTGTATACATTACTTAGTGCTCATCCCAATAAGAGCACTCTTAATCCCCTTTACCTATTTCAGCCATAATCCCACTAACCTTACCTGTAGTAACCACCAGTTTGTTCACTATATACCCCAGGTGCTTTTCAAACTGCTTCTTCTGTGCTGTGTCTCAGGGAGAGTCATTTAGTGTACTGGCCCTCTAAGGGCAGAGATTTGATTTCCTATCCCCCTCCAACTCTCCCAGAGTTAAGCCCTGCTGGTTTTTAAAGCTCTCACAGTTAAACACCACTGAGAAAAGCTGATAAAAGAAAAGAAGAGAAAGTATATATTTATAGTTTGTTATGTTGACCTTTTATTTACCATTAGTTCCTATGAATTCAAGTTACCATCTGGTGTTTTTTCCTTACTTCAATAAAGTTTTGATCCCACCTACCTCCTTTTTGCTGTTATTGTCAATAATTGCATTTTTCTATGTTATAGACTCAACAGTATACATATTCATTTATAAAATTCCTTCTTAAATGAGTTTTTATATTAGTTTTTATTACTTTTATAGCTACTTTATTATTTTTACCAGCACTCTTTATTCTTTCATATGAAATCAAATTACCACCTAGAGTACTTTCTTTCAGCTGGAAGAAATTCCTTTAGTATTTTTTTTGTAGGGCAGATCTGCTAACATTGAATTCTTTCAGTTCTGTTTATATGGAAATGTCTTTGTTTTATTTTCACTTTTGAAAGATCATTTTGCTGGATGTAAAATTCTTTGTTGAATTTTTTTTTTCTTTTTGCTCATGTTAAGAAGCCATCTGTCATTCATATTGAGGCTCCCTTGCACAGATTACCTCTCTTTTCTGGTGCTGCTTCAAGATTTTCTCTTTGTCTTTATACAGTTTGATTATGATGTGTTTACATGTGGATCTTTCTCTTTTTATCCTACTTAGAGTTCATTGAATTTCTTGGATATGAAAATTAATATTTTTCAATAAATTTGGAAAGTTTTCAACTTGGCTATTTTCCTTGACTATTCTGCTCCATTCTCTCACTCCTTTCTTTCTGGTACCCTCATTATGCATATGTTGATGGGCTTAATGGTGTCCCATATTTATCAAAAGCTCTATGCATTTTTCCTCATTCTTCTTTCTGTTCTTCACACTGCATAATATCTATTAATCTTTCTTCAAATTCACCAATTCTTTCATCTTCCAATTCAAATCTTTTTTGCTCTCTCAGGAATTTCTCCTAATGCTTCTTGTACTTCTGGCTTTAGTCTTTCTGTTTCGTTCTTTTGTAGAAGTTATACCTTTTATTGATATTCTTTATTTAATAAAACATTGTCACTAGAATTTCCTTTACTTCTTTGAGGATTGTTTCCTTTGGTTCTTTAAAAATAGTTATAGTGGTTGTTTTGAAGTCCTTGTTATGTTTAACATCTTAGCCCTCTCAGGATATTTCTCTTGTCTGCTTTTTTCCTGGGTAGGGATCATACTTTCCTGTTGCTTTTAATGTCTCAATTTTCATTAAAATGTCTACTTTTTCATTGAAAGTGGTCATTTTAGGTAGTATATTGTAGCAATTCAGACATGATTTCCCTCCATCTTTTATAGGGTTTCTTTATGTTGTTGTTTTTTCATTTACTTGTTTAGGGACTTGCCAAGCAATTTCAGTGATGTCTATTTACCCTGCAGTGTGAAACTTCTGATGACACTTTGCAGAGGGTACTGCCTTGAGCATATGCACAGTCACTCTGAGATGACAGTAGCTTTGGAGGGTTCTCTTTGACTATCTTCTTCCCTGGTTTATTTTTAAGCTGTCTGTCTCATATGATATCACTCTCAGCTATTTGGCTCCACTCATTTCAGGTAGATTGTTCTATTTTTTTTTCCTAAGAATTTTCCAGGGCATAAATTCCCTCATTATTAGATTCGATTATAATTGAGGAAGGCTAGTTTTTGAAACCAGTGTAAGGTTTTTCCTGACCCAGGAAGTTTCTTAGCTGTCTCTTTTCCTTCTACTCTCTGGTAAACTAGCTAGCTTAAGGTTTAGTTTCTTGCTTTTATAGAACTGTTGGGCCCCTCTTAACTGCTTACCATCAAAATCCCCATTGTTTTCAAGTGTTCTCAGGCTTGAACTTCCTCATACTCTGTTTTAAGTAAAGCTAGTTCTTTTGGGGATAGCTTCAGAGCTCACTGTTGTCATGGGCTGCCTCTCCCATTAGGTGAAATCTCTGACCCACTGCTCCAATTATTTATTGTGGTCATATATTAGTTTCCTAAGGTTGTTATAACACAGTACCATAATCTGGGGGAACAACAGAAATTTATTGTCTTATAGTTCTGAAGATCAGAAGTCTGAATCAAGGTGTCATTAGGGTCTTTGAGGATTCTAGGGAAGGATCTATTCCAGGCCTCTCTCCTAGCTTCTGGTTGCTTCTTGGCTTGTGGCAGCATAATTCTAATCTTTACATGGTAGTCACTCTGTTGTTTATGTGTCTGTCTCTTAATATGTCATTTCTTATAAAGACACCAGTGATATTGGATTAGGGAACACCCTAATGATCTCATCTTAACTTAAATATGTGTGTAAAAACCATATTTCCAAATAAGGTCACATTCATAGATACCAGAGGTTGGGACTTCAACATATCTTTTCAGGGCAATGCAAAACCTATAAAGCAAGAGAACTTAGAGAATGCAGTCTGTAAAGATCAGCATCTTAGGGCACAAAGCAACAAAAGAAAGGTAGAGTCTGGACCTGGTGGAGGAGGAGAGGGATTGATGCAAATGGACACTAACCAGCATAAACCTTTTCCTAGAGGTATCAGCCCTGGAACCTGAAAATTAGAGTCCAAAGGTAATAATTTGTCTATATGCCTTCAACACTTTATAGAACATAGGTCACCATGATGAGTGCCCTCAAATTTCCCTTTTCCTTGGCAGTGTTATTTCCCTAGTGGAATTATATCATAGTCTATTGTCACAAGCCATTATAATCACTAAATAAAGGATCATTTATTTAGTGATATATTGATTTATTTTCCTTCTCCTGAACTCATGTTCTTCAAACTGATTATAATTTGCCTTTTCATATAGTGTTTCCATAAGAAAAGGATATGATAACTACCTTATTAGGATGTTCTGGTCTAAGAAATTGTTATTTCTTTTTTTTTTAAGATTTTATTTATTTATTTGTCAGAGAGAGAGGGAGAGAGAGTGAAAGAGCACAGGCAGACAGAGAGGCAGGCAGAGACAGAGGGAGAAGCAGGCTCCCTGCCAAGCAAGGAGCCCGATGCGGGACTCGATCCCAGGATGCTGGGATCATGACCTGAGCCGAAGGCAGCTGCTTAACCAACTGAGCCACCCAGGCGTCCCAGAAATTGTTATTTCTATTATAAACTGGCATTTTGTGTGCTGATATATTTAAAACACAGCAACTTCTTTGAAGATATGTCTCCAAAGGCAAAGGAAACAAAAGTGAAAATGAATTTTTGGGACTTCATCAATATCAAAAGGTTCTGCACAGCAAAAGAAACAGTCAACAAAACAAAGAGGCAACCCATGGAAGGGGGGAAGATATTTGCAAATGACAGTATAGACAAAAGGCTGATATCCAGGATCTATAAAGAACTCCTCAAACTCAACACACACAAAACAGATAATCATGTCAAAAAATGGGCAGAAGACATGAACAGACACTTCTCCAATGAAGACATACAAATGGCTAACAGACACATGAAAAAATGTTCGTCATCACTGGCCATCGGGGAGATTCAAATCAAAACCACATTGAGATACCACCTTACACCAGTTAAAATGGCCAAAATTAACAAGACAGTAAATAACATGTGTTGGAGAGGATGTGGAGAAAGGGGAACCCTCTTACATTTTGGTGGGAATGCAAGTTGGTACAGCCACTTTGGAAAACAGTGTGGAGATTCCTTAAGAAATTAAAAATAGAGCTTCCTTATGATCCTGCAATTGCACTACTGGGTATTTACCCCAAAGATAAGATGTAGTGAAAAGAAGGGCCATCTGTACCCCCAATGTTCATAGCAGCAACAGCCACAGTTTCCAAACTGTGGAAAGAACCAAGATGCCCTTCAACGGACAAATGGATAAAGAAGATATGGTCCATATACACTATGGAGTATCATGTCTCCATCAGAAAGGATGAATACCCAACTTTTGTATCAACATGGATAGGACTGGAAGAGATTATGCTGAGTGAAATAAGTCAAGCAGAGAGAGTCAATTATCATATGGTTTCAATTATTTGTGGAGCATAAGAAATAACATGGAGGACATGGGGAGATGGAGAGGAGAAGGGAGTTGGGGGAAATTGGAGGGGGAGATGAACCATGAGAGACTATGGACTCTGAAAAACAATCTGAGGGTTTTGAAGGGGCAGGGGGTGGGAGGTTGGGTGAGCCTGGTTGTGGGTATTATGGAGGGCATGTATTGCATGGAACACTGGGTGTGGTACATAAACAATGAATTCTGGTACACTGAAAAGAAATTTTTTAAAAAGCTATACATAAAAAAATATATTGACTCATCGGGATGAGAAAAGTTGAGAATGATATTGGCTCTTTAATAAAATTTTTACCCTACAGATTACTGCCAGAGGGGCTAACTAGTTTACCAAAATGATACCTCTACCTCTTACAATTATTATAATAATTAGTCATTGCATGAATACTTACTAAAGAACTCAGTAAAGAAGCTTATTGAGTACTCAGTAAGTGCAATGGAATATGAGGCTTGCTTATTCAATTCTCATAATAATCCTGTAATATATCCACATTTTACAACTAAGAAAACTAAAGCAAAGAATAACTCAGTGTCCTCCAGTTAGTAAGTTGTAAACAGATTTGAGCTCTGGTGTTTGTGGTGCCAGACCTATACTATTTCCTTTATAATATGCTGCCTTTCAACTATTGATCTCATAGACCAATGACCAGGGGTTGTTCATGATAATTCAATTAAATGGTCTCTGGTTAATGGTTAATAATATTTTGTATTTTGATAGCCATTGTGGGGGAATATAAAAGAATTTATCAAAAATAACTTTGCTTCTGAAAGCTTGTAATCTAATCTTAAAGGAATTAAATAATAATGTGGCAGTACATAATTAAGTCCCAGAATGACACTTTTGAGTTATAAATGCTGCTAGATATCAAGAAGCCATATGGACTTTATATAGAATAGATGGTTTCATGGAGATTGAATAAGTTATACAGAGTGACATTTTAGGCAAAAGATCTACCATTAGTAAACATATTTGGGTCAGAATGAGTATAACATATTTAGGGATAGAGAGAAGACAGTTGTGTATCGAAGAGAGGGTTAGTGGAATGAGACAAAATATTGGCAATGAGTCCTCAAAAAAGACCACAGATCTCAAACATCAGATTAATGTGTCTGAACTTGGTTTTTCAGGCTTTGTAGAAGTATGGAAGAGTATTATACAATAGTGATTTTTTTCAAAAAAGATGATTTTCTGAAAATAAGTCTGTCAAGGCTATGTGGAAATCCAGAGGTCAAATATAGGGGTTCATTTCTTTCATTCAGAGAGCTAGCCAAAGGTTATCAGTATGCATTCCCTAGCTAGGTCAGTGCTCTATAGGTTGAGAGCAGCAGCACTTGCCTCAGGCAGCCTTTATGCTTCTACTTAGGAGCTGGAAATATTCTGATGCTGGCCATTTTCTGATCTATGACACTAACCTGTGTAAGCTATAATGAGAGTGGTGGCATTTACAGATGAACGTATTCAAGGATTTTACCCCTTTTAAGCAAGCAGCTTAGTGAGTTTTGGCATAGCCTTGTTGTGAAGAAGAGCTAAGTTCTCTTTAGTACTGAAAGCATTTTGGAGGAAAGGTGCTATGAAAATTGGATTGATGCTATTTATGACTGCTTTGGTTTTATTCTAAGTGTCTGGAATGTCTTCTCAGAGATTACTAACTTGAGGGCTCAAATGGCATGCCCAAAAGACCTTCCCATAACTGGGAGCTCTATCAACATCTAGCTGTGAAAACTAGAACAGGATTCTGTCACTATTAGGAGAGCTCACGCTATTTATATCACATAAAAAGGTGGCCCAAAGTTATCACTCATACAGCTTTGGTAACTTCATCACAACATGTGGTTTTCCACAATTGCTGGTGAAATGTCTCCTTTGATGACACTGAAAAGCAAAGGATAAAGTTCAAACTCTTAAGCTTGTATTCAGTGTCCTTCACAATGCTTTTCTTGCATTTTACTACTTACCTACAAGAATCCCTGCTCTGATAAAACAGCCCTACTCACTTTGCCCCAGATTTTATTTTCTCATCATTTAGAGATGGTTCCCCAATCTAGAATATTTTCCCTGCTTTCCCCCTTACCTCTCCTATCCTGTTTAAATTCTGCATATCCTTTAAGAGGCAATATAAATAAATTCTGGTCCTCCTTGAGAACAGCTTCATAGAGATTGAGCAATCCATTGTTTATTCCTATGATGGTGTTCTCAATATAGGTCCCTTTTTACATGTCGATCCCAGGTTCCCCTGAAGAATGTGTAAAGTTTATGATTATTACTAAGGTGCCTCATCATGAGTGGCTGGTGTGGTAGTGGGGGAGTAAACCTAAGTTAGGCTAGCCAACCAAGATTCTCAAACCAAGCTTTTATGATTTTTCTCCCGGTCATAGAAAAACAAGCTTCTCCAAGTAAACATAACTTTTCCACAAGTGCCTAGTCTTTCTGGAAAGCTACAGGGAGCTAGCAGTGTGTTCCTGTTTTACTGCCTGGTATCATAGGTTTTGCCAGGTAATATAATCTTTCTATCACAATGTCTGTGCCAGCATCATAATTACTATTATAGTACTC